>RJWJ010028064.1:0-21682 GCA_004363605.1 Indri indri
CCAGGGTAGCTCCATCTCCTACACAGGGGAGGTACTTCCTGCGGTTATTCTTTATGGCAGTCTGGTGCACAAATGCGTCTTCCTGGGCGTCATTCCTCTTGAAAAACATATCCATTTCTTACCGCGTCCCCAGCCGCAGGCGGCACCGCTGTCCGTGGTGCTGACAGCGGTGGATGCTGCGGGCGGCTGGGGGTCTGCGCCCCCTGCTCACTCTTGTGGTTGCGGTGAAGGTGACGGTGACTTGGGGAGCGCCGGAGGCGGGGCTGCTCAGGGCTCTCTGGGGCCCTCTCCCTCCTGGACTTTCTTGACTGTGCGACTATGTTCTTAATTTTCCCAGAGGACGTCTTGATGAGCCTTTTAGAGAGTTCCGGGAACTTCAGTTTGCCTAATCGCTGTGGCTGCGCATACCGGGTAGGGGAAGCAACTGGTGTGCGCGGTTGGGGATGGGGTGAGCTGGGATGGGGAGGGAGTGAGACATGTTTGTTTGATCAGTTAAATAAGAGTATTGATATTGGATGGATCAAATCTTTATTGTAATTCTTTTCATATCCTTTTCTTGTATATACGCACTGCACTGCAAAAAAAAATTGTCAAGTTAGGAGTGTTGTATATTTAATTTTTAATACAAATGTAAATTTAATCAGTAGCTGGCAGCTGAAAAACTACTTCAGAGAAGAACGAAGGCTCAGACCCAGATTCCTCCTTAGGGTTTTCTGGGCCCTGCGTTGGGAATTGAATCCAGGCCCAGGAGCATGGGGACAGAGGATCAGCCCTGGGGAGGTCCCTGCCAGAGTCAGGTGAGCTGTGTGCCTCCCCAGGTGGTCCTCCAGGTGCCTGGCTGCAGCTTCCTGCTTGCCTTGGCTCCTGCTTTCTGTCCTGCAGTCAGCAAGCCACTGCTCTGCCAAAACCCAGCTTGCTGGGGGAATAAAGACCTTCCCTACAATTGAGAGGAGCCAAAGAAACTCATCTTCTCTAAGGAGGGAGAGAGGAGAGAGAAAGAAATAGAAGTCTGGAGGGTCCAGAGGCAGCCTGTTGATGCACACGTACTTTGCTTCACTCTAGAGTTTCGCAACAGCAAGAGACAGAAAGGAAGGAGAAGGAGATGTGAGGAGGGAAGAACCCACTAAGAATGAGATATCCTTAATAATGTAAAGAAATAGTTTTCAAATCAAATCCTGCTGATCCTCAGAATTCGTAACCGTCAGCTGTGGATTTAGGCTGAGGAAGTTTATTCAATATGTAACATGTGTTTAATGGCCTTCCACTATACTCCAGACACTACTCTAGACAATGGGGTGCTCCAGACACTATTCTAGACAATGGGGTGCATGATAGTGAAAAGATGGACAGAAATCCCTGATCCTGTGGAACTGACAGTCTAGTGCAGAGGAGGGGAAACTTTTCTTGTTGGAAGCCACATTAATTTAGCTGTAATCAAATAAGGCTGCATTTAAGAAACTCCAATTAGATATACTTAAAATGTACATTATTTTGTAAAAAATCTGACTACTATGTACTTAATACTTTCAAAAAATGAAAACTATTTGTTAATTTTAAAGTTAACTAACCTTTTAAAGACTTTGTTGTGTCTGCTTTTTATTGGAAAGCATTTGAATATTTGGTTGCAGCATGGAGGTCCGCAGTTTCAGTTGATCCTCTAGATGGGTATCAGTCATTTGTGACCTTGAGGACATCTTGGTTTGTGTCAGGTAGGAGAATGTAGATTCATAGCAATAAGTGGTTGAAAAGCAAGAAAGCTTTTTTTGGGTATGCTGCCAAAGGCGTGGATATTCTACTGCATTTTTCCATATTTCAGTTAGATCTTTCTTAGCATCAAACAATGATTTTTAAATGTTATACTGAGAGCTCACTCAATTCTGTGTGTAGTTCTTTAGGTGCCTTAGTGATATCAACTAGGTGAGGCTGAAATGCTAATTTGAATGTGATGTCATGATTCTCAAAGTCAATGAACCTTTCACTGTATTCTCCAGTTAATAGTTCTGTAACAGCTGCATATTCTTCAGATGATTCGCATACATCATCCTGCTCATCAATGACATTTGCTAACTGGGGAAAATGTTCATCTGAAATTTCCCTTTGAAGAAGAAGTGTTTAAAAAAAAGATAGCTTTTTTTTTTTTTGAGATACTTGGATTTTTTTTGCCACATATCATATATAAACTTAGTTTTACCTTGCACAGAAATAAATATTTGAGTCATTTTAGAAATCTTCTTTCAATAATTCACATTGTTGAGCCTGTTCTTTATAAAACTTAACTATCTGTTCTCACAGAGATAAAACATTGGCTAACACCTATCCCTGCCATAACCAACACACTTTGGAAAGATAGGGCAAATCTACACCGAATACCTCATCATTCAACTTTAGCATGTTACAAAATGGATGATGCCATGTTGCATTTGCACAAATATGGTTAACAATACTTATAACTTGTTGCAAAGTGTCACTTAAAATAGTGACTTTAGCACAGAGAGTTTGCTGATGCAAGATACAATGAAAAGAAATAAGAGCATCTAGATCTGTTAATACCTTTTTTATCTGTGCAATAAACCCTTCATGTTTTCCTGTCATGGAAAGTACACTGTTTGTACATACACTCACTAAATTTACCAAATTCCGTCCAACTTCACGACATTTATCTTGAAAGTTTTTGAAGATATCTATTCCTCATGTTCTGTTCACAAGCATGTCCAAAGTGAGTAACTTTTTGTAGCAAAGAAAATCTTCTGTTATGACCCGAATGAGATATAGAACCTATGCTGAGTCAGTAGTATCAGTTGAGTTATCCAAAGCTATTGAATAATATATATTTTCCTTTTGAAGTATTCATGAAGTTGTTCTCTTAAGTTGAAGGCTAATCCATGCTGCCAATCAGTTACGGTTCTCCTTGAAAGAGGCAGTCGTTTGTACTTTGAAACGTTATCAGGGTCTAAGCATCCCACAACTTGGACAATGCATTCTTTCACAATTTCTACATTACTGAATGGCTTCCCTGTTTTCTTGAGTGTATGAGCTACTTCCCTGTTTTCTTGAGTATATAAGCTACTTTATAAGTTGCTTCAGTGGCATTCTTTCCAGGTGTCTTATTGGTGCTTGAAAGAATTGTCTTTGCTTTTGCTTTTCATCTTTTAATTTCTGCAATATTTAAAATATCTGTGGTCCTTATGAGTCTTACAATGCTGAAGAGCATTGAGTTCTTTAATGTTGATATCGCAGTATCACGAAGCAAGCAAATCATCTTATCTTTAGCAGAAACAAGATAATGTTACAGTTCCCAATCCTCATTAAAAAATCTGTTTAATTCCTTCAGCCTTCTTTTGGTCTTCTTTGACATGATGGACTGTTAAGCAGACAGAATTAAAAAATACTGTCGAGCTGTGCAACTATTCACAAATTCCATTTCAAGCAGAAACACAGTGCACCATTGTCAAAAGCTGATAACAGACTGGTGCACTCGCCCCCCATAAACTCCTGCCAACCAGCCTCATTTGGTAGTGGCACCAGTCAGGTGGGGGAAGTTAGAACTAAATCATGAGTGTAGCGGCCATCAATTTAGTCCTTATTGCTTGCTAATGTTCTAATTGTACCCTTCAATCTGGGAGGATTATTTTGTTGAAACTTATTCTTTGGTATTTTAAATATATTCATTTTTAAAAATGAAATAAAAATATAAAAGACGAACAAAAACGTATTAATAAAAATAAAAGGATTTGTTCTGTAAAATCTGGATTCAGTCAAAAGGCCACACTTAAGGACCTAGAAGGCCACATGTGGCCTTAAGGCTGCGGATTCCCCACCCCTGGTCTAGTGGAAGAGACTGAGGATAAACCCATACCCAGAGCCTGCCAGTTGCTGGTAAATGCTATAGAGAAGAAAGCACGGAAATAACCTGGGAATGTGCGGGTGGGGGGAGGGAATGGTGGCTATTTTAAGGATGATCGGGGAGGGCTCAGAGGCAAGGTGGTGTGAGCACAGGCCTGCAAGAGATGAGGGAGCAAGAGTTACCAGGGAGTGGGTTTTGCCCCTCCTCAGCCAGAGAGAAGCTGCCCTGACATGGGCCCCAGCTCCAGGAACCCTAAGCCAGGCTACCCAGGTCCCTCTGTGCACACAGCAAGCACCTCTCTAAATTCCCACACCTCTGCCCCAGCTTGCAGGGAGGTGGAGATAAACCAGCGAGGGCTGATGGGGTGGCAGAGGCTCTGTGGAGGGCCAGCACCATGTAAACCAGGCCCATGAGCTGAATTCATAACTGGGCACCAGCTCAAAGGAACTGCTCTAATTTGCGAACCTTGAACCAAGCTGAGCCCCAAATTAATCTTTTTTTTTCTCCACTGAGTTGAGCACTGAACCAAGGATTTTTCAAAAACAGCAACACCTAGTAAGCCAGTTTGAACCAGAACCAAGCCTATTCATTTTCTAAAAGTATTGAACTGGAACAATATGGGAATATTAAAGTATCTTTCAAACTAAACCAGAATTGAACCGTTCGTTCACAAGTGTCTGGCTCGGGATGAAAAGAAATTATTTTGGGGGAGACGATTCTGTGTATATTAAATGTCTGGCTTGAGAGCCAGCTCTTTTCACCACAAAATGACATTGCCTTGTGACCTCTTTTTAAAATTGTAATCTTGGGCTTAATTCTTATGTTTAACTTTTCATTTGTACATCTTATTTGCCTACTTATTCAACTTTTCATGATGACAGGAACCACATTTTGTATTGCCCAGAAATCTTTGCACAATTTCTGGCACACAATAGACGTGCAGGTGCGTATGTGAGGATGGGGAGGAAGGGCCATTGGTGATGAAATGACCAAGGGCTTGAAATTTATTCCACAGCCAGAGGAAACCATGTAAGGGTCTTAGGCAGAGGGAGGCGAGGTCAGATTTGAATTTTCCGTAGATGGCACTGTGGGGAGGGGCCAGGACTAGAGGCAGGAGGCAGAGAGATTGGTTAGGAAGTGAGTATAGTAATCTAGGTAAAAAATAATGAAAAGCAGTGGGGTTGGGGGCCCTAGAGTCAGAAACTCCCTGGATTTCAATCCTAGCTTAACATTTCTTTGCTGTGTGACCTGGGGTAAGCCACAGAACTTCTCTGTGCTTCAGTCCCCTCCCCCAAGGAATGTGGATGCTAATGATGCTTGCTCCATCCTGTGCTTGAGAGGGTGATGTAGCGCATTGTGTGTGATGCGTAGAGCACTTAGAACAGTTCCTGGCACATAATAAGTGCTCAACAAGCATTAGGTATTGATTTTCACTGGGAGGCATGGAGAGAAAGTAAGAAATATGAGATGTATGTAGAAGGTAGAATCTACAGGATTGGATATGGGGGAGGAGGAAAAGGGAGGAGTTAACAATGAGTCTGAGCTTTCTGATACGGGCAGTTAGGTAGATGGTGGTCACATGAAGGTAGGGAATTCAGGAAAGGAACCAGGTTGGAAAGGAAGAATTTGAGCATGCTGAACAGAAGTTGTCTACAATGCATCCACATAGAGTTCTCCAGCAGACAGCTGACCTCATAGGTCTGGGTTTCAGCAGAGCAGCATAGGCTGCAGCTAGACAGAGACATGGGAGTCATTTGCAGAGGTCTTGGATGTGTTAGAAAACACCAGGAGAAGGTGTGAAGTGAGAAGAGCAAAGGTAGCATTCTGGGGCAAGTTGACATTCGAGAAAGAAATTAAAGAAGCTGGGGCTACAGAACTGATGGAGAAAGGGTGGCTGAAGAGGTAGGAGGAAAAACAGGAACAAATGAGGGGTCGCGAGTCAGAGGCAGAAGGAGTGATCAATAGTAATAAATTCACCAACACTTGCAACCAGCTAAAGATGACCCCAGAGCTAGTGGGATTTTTCTGGAGGGAGGGGGCAGAAGGCAGGTTCCGGGGGTCTGAGGAGCAGCCGGGAGGTGAGGCAGTGGAGAGAGCATGCGTGGGCAGCTCTTCCAGGAACCCTAGTCATGAAGAGGTGGGGCAAGACACAGGTCCCTCAAAGAGTTGCCTTCCCTGACTCCAGTTTTGGATTCACTGGCCAGACCAGGGGACATTACAAAAATGGTCCAAGCCTTGACCCGGTGGATGCTTCTTCATCCTTCTGAGGGAGACCTTCTCCTGAACGCCGTGTCTCAGGCGTCCTCTCCCAGTCTCTCCATTAAACCAAAGTGACGTGGACATGTGTATGGCCCCCTCTCCTGTAGTAAAATCCAAGATCCAGGAAGGTAGGCATCTGTCCTGTCTTGTTCCCTCTGTTCCCTCATCCCTCAGCGACGCCTGGTATCGTGTTGGCATTAATTCCCTTCGCTCGCTGTGTCTGTCACACGGGGCTCCCATTAGGAGAAATTTCCCTCAGGCCTTAACTCCAAGCAAAACCGGACTTCCTCGAGTGAGCAGTGGAACTGTTTTGGTCACGAGGATGAACACTGTGCCTTGTGTCATGTTTCCCTCGGGTTCTGTTTTTCTCTATGCTTTGGGTCGCTACAAATGTAGTCCAATTTGCATCCCATTTCTAGCAGATGGTAGAACACTCAGGCATGTGTTTTCGTGTGAATTCATTCAATACATACCTGGCTCCAGCTATTTACCCTCATCTTCCTTTCCATTTCCCTCATTTCCTCATTTCCTTATATTTATTTTTCTTATTCTGAATGCATTTTTCCAAGTTTCTTCAAACACTTTTTGGAGTAAAAGTGAGGTTACACATCGATAATGGGAGAGGTAGGATGCTAACTAGAGGAAGTTGTGTGGAATTGGGTTCGAGACTTAAGAGAAGTGAAATAGGGAAGAGGCCAACTTTGTGGGTAAAGAGGGTACCCTAAGGGGCTGGGGGAGGCAGGGACGTGATCCACAGCCCTGCTGGGTTTCTAGGGGATTTCAGGCTTGTTGGAGACAAGTCAAAGACACTAGGAAGAGAATAACAAAACAAGGCCATGCAAGGGTATGTGTCTCCATGAATGGTTCGGGGGGCATGTGTAAGGATACCAAAAAGGAGAGACTATCACATGAGCTGGAATGTTCTAGAAGTCTTCATGAAAGATTTCAGACTAATTCAGCCTTGAAGATTTAACTACAGCAAGGGAACCTTACATTTGTCAAGAAAGAATTGAGGGTGGCAGCAGCCACTGGGGAAGGTGGCCGGAAATCTGGGTCAGCCCTTGCTGGGAAGAGGCATGAGCTGGAATTCAGACCGCTGTGGGCTGTGGAGGTCAGTGTGTGCATCAGTTTGGAAGCTCCAGGGCAGAGGCCAGGGGCATCTCTGCCAAGGTCAGAACAGGGCAGACCTGTTCTGTCTTGCTTGTCTGGCTGGCTTGCCCTTGCTGGCCGAGCTTTTTGGATAAGTGCACTTGTTCCTGCCCACTCCGATCTGCTTTCTCCGCTGACCTCAGCAGCAGAGAGGCCAGGCTGGATTGAAATTCCACTGATGGTGTACGGAGCATCCCTTCCTTGCCGACTCATCAGCCAGCAATAAATGGAACTTCTTGACAGTTTTAAATTCCCTGCCAGGGAGCAGCTGGTATGTGTTCCTGCAGAGAAGCAGTGTTGGAGAAGTTTTATCAGAATCTGGCTAGAGAATGTACTTTCTCCCTCTCCTCTCCTTTTGTCTCCTATGCTCCTTTTTCCCCTCCTGTCCCCCCTCTTCTCTTAAGTCTTACCTTTAAAGACTTTTCATCTCTTCCATCCCTGGCCACCAACAATTAATTTAGGGACAAGAGAAGGCCTTCTCGGCACAGCCTGCTGAGTTACTCATTACAGTCTTTAAGATTCAAAGAGCAGCCCTCTTTTTCAAGGTTCTTTTAATGAGCCATTTCAGCATTGGACTTCCAGTTTTCACCCTTGCCAGAGAACAGCCGCTGGGAAGGCCTGAGAAACCAGTCTCGCTTCCAGAGGCTTGAAGCTACTGGGCTGTAGGAGCAATATAATTATTCCCCATTAGTGCTCTATGAAAGTGCAGATGGTGTGCAGAGTCCCGATGCTGTTTGTTCACCTTTCCCGCCCTCCCCGAAACATTTTGGTTTATGCCCCTTCCTTTCAGAAAACAAGGGTCAGGCCTGGCTCGGCGTGTTTACCAGTCTCTTCTGCTGGACAGGTTAATATCAGAGTCCAGTATCATAAATTTCCTACATGGAACCTCTAATTTCTTGTTATTTACCCAGGCATGTGAAGACACATGTTAGCCTCCAGCAGGAAAATATGTTAATCAGAACTCCTTTTGCTGTTGCAGGAAGAGCACACAGTCCAAAAAGAAAATCAGTCACCTTAAAACAAAAACAACATCCTGAAAAATAACCCTGTGATAATTTTTATTAGTGATCCCCAAGAAGGCAATTAGGAGAAGAGAGTTCAGGCTTGGCCAAACTCCGTCATCCCCTCTACCAAACCTTTTTGCTTTCTCTCCATTTCTCCTCAGCTCCAAGTCTGCTTGAGATTAGAAGTGTTTCTGACATGCTGTGCAAATATATGCAAATTCGATGTGAGTTCTCGTCAACTCCACTTCGCCCTGTGTTGCTGGGCTGCCTGTGCAGCAGTTGGGCTGCCGGCCTCCTGGAATCGCGGCAATATGGCCTGCGTGCCCGGTGCCAGCAGCCATTAGCAGCCTCGGTGCATCGGATTAGGGAGCTCTGACAGCTCCGTGGTGTTGGTTAGTGGTACTCGGCTCTCAGGCTGTGGAGAGCACAAGGCAATGTCAGAGGCAGGAAGGAAAGATTCTGACTTTCGTTGATTTTTAAAATATCTGTTTGGTTTTCCAAATTTACTTTCATGTTCATGCAACCACAGTGGAAATTTGCTCTCCTGACAGGAACAATTATCTGATGACATCCTTGTATGTGCATCTGTTTCAATGTTGGTCTTTTAAGCCGATCACTGCTGAGATTTTGCAGAGGAGCACACCCCGATGTGCATATGGTCAGATGTGTGGCTCTCTGAGTACACACCACACACACACACACACACACACACACACAAACCGAGGGCTGATCCATGCAAGGGTCAACACTTCATTTGCACTTGAGTTCCAAATGACCAATATGTGGCTCCTAGAATGGGCGTCCTTGAGCAGTGGGAAAATGGTGTTGATTGTCTTGAGGGTGCTGTGGGTCTCCCATCTTTTCCTCTAGGGTCTTTGCCACCTCCACTCACCCTCATTGGCCTATTCATAGGCTGAATGAGAGAGGAAGAGTGGGTTCTGGTGGGTGGGAGAGGCCAAGGGAAAAATTTGTGCACAAATGCAAGAGAATTTTAAGAACTCATGTGACAACGACCACCTTCAATGCAGCTCTTGTTAAGCCAGCCCTGATCGAGGGCAGAGGATCCTTTTCTAGACTCCATTCTCTTACCTTTCTTGCCCATATATCATTATGCAAACAGTCAAAAAGGCAAATGTTAGATTCATATAGGACTTTTATGTAATTGTCATAACTAATTAAGAGTCATAATTACTTCCCACTTTGGCACAAGGCCCTTTTTAACACCCTACTTATTATGCCATGGCCTGGAGTGCATATGAATAAATTCCAGCTGCTACTCACCCTGAAGCGCCCAAGAAAGAAGCAGCTCAAACAGATCTTAGCCCCTGCATTAGGAGAGGCTGCCCTCATGCCCTGCTGATGGTTGTTGAGAAACAGATCTTCTCTGCGAATGTCTGAAAGAGAATGGAGTTGTTTGAAGGGCTTAGCAGTCAGTATCCCGGGTAATATATTAATATAATTATAATATAATATATAACAATATATTGATATAATTCCTCTAAACTCTAACCTGTTGAAATGCAAAGCCGTTACCTGGAAAATGACCTGGATTCTGGGTCCATGTCATAGGTTCCAACCTGACTTCATCATTGGATCAGCATCACCATAGGCTCATACTTCAGTTAGGGTGACAACACAGAGCTTGACAATTGTGTCAAACGTTTGATATTAAACTGATATATGATTCTTGAGCAGCTGGGAGTCTAAAGCCGTCATTCATTTCTTCTTGCCATGACACCTAAATATGCATTTTGTGTGTCTCCTAATTGGCAACAAAATGACCCTCAGTGGAACTTTGGTTTCCATTACCTGTGAAAGAAAGAACAAGCCACTGCCAAAAGGTTGTCACTTGGCCCTGGTTCTGGGAGTTCTGGGTGGTGACTGCCTGTCATTGGGATGCTCAGTATGCTCCTTGGCTTGAAGGCCTCGGAGAGAACATCTGTCTTGCCAGCTCTGAGATGCTCTTCCTTCAGGCACCTCAGGGGAGCCTGTCCCTCCCGACTGGCCCACACAGAGAGTCACCTCAGAATGACTTACGACTCTTTTACCCCTCTCAATCTTAGCTACTACTAATGGCATTTTGTGTGGCATATTTTGTGTTTCCAAATAAAATAGAATTAAAGCAATGACTTAAAAGAATTAATGACCATCTGGTGACTCCCTGTCACACCCATAAAAATTTTAGCACAATTTACAAATACATATATAGTCTCTGAACTCATTTGTCGAAATGTTTAAAATAGCATTTTCTTGTTATGAAAGGAAAACAGTGAGGTGCTCCAAGGATGCTGCGGAGTGAATGTGTATATCTATATCCTATCCTATATTTGGAGTCAGATTCCTTCAACATCTCTCTGCAAATTTGGTAAAAATCTGTCCATCTGTTTTCATGTGACATGCTAATAAATAGGCATGCGTCTTAGTTCATTTGCTGGTGCTTATAACAGAGTACCTGGAACTGGGTTATTTGCAAAGAAAAAGAATGTATTTCTTACAGTTACAGAGGCTGAGAAGTCGAGGTGAAGGGGCCAGTGGGGACTCTGCAGGGTGTCACAGGGCACCACACGGTGAGGCAGCTGAGTGTGCTAGCTCAGGTCTCTCTTCCTTATTTTTAATTTTTAAATTTTTTAAAAACTTTTATTGATATATAATTATACATATTTATGGGGTACATGTGATATTACATGCAGAGAATGTGTAATGCTCAAGTCAGGGTATTTAGGGTGTCCATCACCTCGAGTATTTATCATTTCTGTGTGTTGGGAACACTTCAAGCCCTCTCTTGTAGCTGTTTTGAAATATATAATACATTCTTGTTAACTGTAGTCACCCTACTCTGCTATCGAACATTGGAACTTATTCCTTCTGTCTAACTGTATGTTTGTGCCCGTTAACCAACCTCTTTTTGTCCTCCCCACACACCCTTCCCAGCCTCTAGTATCTGTCATTCTACGCTCCACCTACATGAGATCCGCTCTTTTAGCTCTCACGTGTGTCAGAACATGCAGTATTTGCCTTTCTGTGCCCGGCTTATTGCACATAACGTCACGATCTCCAGTTCCATTTAGGTTGCCGCAAATTACATTATTTCATTATTTTATGGCTGTATAGTATTCCATTGTGTATACATACCACATTTTCTTTATCTATTCATCCATCGATGGACACTTAGCTTGATTCCATATCTTGGCTATTGGGAATAGAGCTACAGTCAACATGGGGGTGTGGGTATCTTTTTGATACACTGATTTCTTTTTCCTTTGGATAAATAGGGTCTCAATAGTGACAGGTGACATTGATGAGTGCTTACTGATGTCAGCACTGCTCTGAACATTTCCCATGTGTTCTCTTCCTTAATTGTTTTCAGTGCAGATACTGAAGACTGGAAAACATAAGAACTTGTCCCAATAGATAGCACAGCTAGAATTTCCCAGAGCTGGGGTTTAAACTCTAGCAATCCGCAATGCAATTCTGACACTACTTGGAATTAGGTCAGATTTCACAGGTTCAAGGCACAGCCCCCCACAAAGCTGATCTTACTCCATACCAGCCACAAGCTCGGGGTTGGTGGGGGCACTCCCAGGCCACTCGCCCCTCTGACCATCTGGCAACAAATTTGAGTGTTCCCATTACCCCCTCAGGTTGGATAATTTACTAGAACAACTAACAGAACTTAGGAAAGCACTATACTTATGATCACAGCTTTATTATAGGTGATACAAGTCAGGACCAGACAAAAGAAGAGAAGCACAGAGTAAGGGAGGGTCCCAAATGTGATTTGCCTTGTAACATGTCACTTTCCATGTCCATGACAATTAACCAGGAAATGCTAGTGAGTTTCAGTGTTCAGAATTTTTATTAGGATTCAAAATGTAGGCATGACTGATTGGATCATTGGCCACATGATTGAATTCAATTTCTAGTCCCCAACTCTTTATCTTATAACACATGGCTCAAAGCACCAGCCCTCTAGTCACATGGCTGGTCTTTCCAGCACAGCCAGCCCCATGCAGAAACTATCTAGAGACTCACACGTGAGTCCTCTCATTAGCATAAACACAGACACTCCTACTGCTTGGAAAATCCAAGGGTTTAAAGGCTCCCTCCCAGGAGCCAGGGACAAAGGCCAGCCAAATTCTTCATCACACAACACAGTCTAACCCCAGAGGCTCATCTGAGTGCTTCAGGAGCCTCTCAGCCCCTTCTCTCCTGAGGCCAACATTAAGGCTCTACCGTGAGGCTCATGGTTGAACACAGACTTCTGCTTCTGAGGGTTTGCCTGAGCCCCAGCTGGGTAGGTAAGTAGAATCAGAGACCATTGGTCCTTGCAAGTTTCCTAACGAGAGGGTGAAGATTCGCCCTGCAAAGACAGGAAGCCACCCATTTGGGCAGCAAACAGTTCCAGGAATTTAAATGGCACTCACAAGCCAGAGGCAGAGTGTAGCATCTTGTTAAGTGCACTAAAAATCATATCTGTCTCTATATTCAGCTGCTGTTTAGAGCAGTTAGCAGTCACCTGCCACCTTGGACAATGAGCATATCCTGGACTGACACCTGCCATCTGTGCTGGGAGCCTAGGATAGGCTTTTTACAGACAGAAATATTGGTGAAGGAGGATGGGTCACAGGTGGCCTGGGACAGAGAAATGCCTGCTCTGACCTTGTACTCCCACTTGTCCACCAGTCCATACACCTTGGGCCGGGAGACCCAGAGCTGCCAGGGTACAGAGCTCTGGGTGCTTGGACTACTCATTAAATTCGCAAGTTCCTCAGTCCCCCGGGAGAGGGGAGGCTGACACAGAGGGCTCCGTGGAGATCCAGAGTGACCAGGCTGTGCACACGTGGCCCTTGCTGTCAGATTGCTCACTGTCTGAACTCAGGCACTGAATAGATCCAGATATAGAGACGTGCTTATAAGTAGTATTTGAAGAATATTACTACATTGTATTGTAACTGTTTTCATTCCTCAAAATTTTTTGAAAATAAAACCTTGGATAGTAGTTGCCTTGAGTAAATGCCTTATGCTCTGACTTGCAGGTTTTTTGTCAGTGAATAGGCATAATGACCCCTGCCTCATGGAACTGGCTACTGGAAGGTCTTCAAGAAACGAAAGCCACAGAGCATTGTGCAGGTGGCATGTTAGGGGCCCAGGCTCCACGAGTTTCCTCTCTCTGAGTCTTTCCTCACTGGCTGTGATAGGTCATCCCAGCACCCCCTGCACACACCTGTCTGTAGGCATCTGCTCCTGGGCCTGAAGCAGCCAGATGGAAAATTCTTGGGCAAAGCTCAGAGGAGAGAGGCCAGTTTGTGGCTGGTGGGAGAGAGGCTCTCAGAAAGCTGTTTGCCATGGGTGCAGAGACGGCACAAAGGAGGGAGAAGAGAGGCATTTCCTAACCAGGAACTTTAACTTTTTTAAGTCCATATATTCCTGACTATGACTGAGAGGCCCAGTGGGGCCATTGGTATGGAGCAAGTGAATGAGCTCATGGTTGAATCCGTTGGTCATGATGTTTGTACGCATAGTTCTGACAGGTTACTTGAACTTGGACTCCTTGTGAATTAGCCACTGGGATGGTTTTTGTGAAGCTGGTTCACTGTGCACTACTTACCAACTTGTCTGAGTCTGGTGAGACAAAACTGTTACATACACCCAAGTTATGTGAAGCAGGTATATTACTTATACACAGGTAACAAGGGAAAACACAAGCCAAGGATCCACTGCAAGCCAGTCCCCTGAGGTGCAGGAAGCTGCCTGGGGTGGGTGGAGTCTCATCTACTCTTGTCCCACATGCACCACAGCTGAGGTCCGCCCCCCCACCCACAAGCAGCCCGCACTAAGATTTATACCCTGGGGCTATGGGGCTCACTGGGCTAAAGTGTGCAGGACATCCTGTTTCTCGGGGTGGGCTGGGGGTGTGGCTCTTCCAGCCAGGCCCTCCTATCTCAGTATGTTACAGCCAGCACATTCTACAATTATTGAGAACCACAAGTGAGAAAGGAAGGAGAACTGGGTCGGTCCAAGGCCACACAGAGAACCGTCCTGCAGTTTTGACTACTGTGTAGTATTCAGTTATTTTTGTTCGTGGTTTTATTTTGTTTGCTTTACTACCATAATAGGTCTAATAAAATGGATAAGGAACATTGATGTTGGAGTATATGAAATGAATGAGGAGCATAAACCTGATGACAATTCTTCAAATGTGCCTCAAGATGGTCTTTACCTGATTGTACCTTGCATTCATTTGCTAACCACGTGAACATAGTGCATCAGGATAGCTCCTCAACTCCCAAAGCCAGTGTTAAAAAGAGAAAATAGAGTGATGATTATATCCAATTTGGCTTTTCATTTGTTCAGAATAAATGGTTTCTTTCCCCCAAAATGCATTATTTGCAGAGACATGCTAAAAAGTAAAATAAATAATAAAGCCTAAAACATAAACCTTTTCTCTCATTATCTTAAAGGAAAACACAAAAATTATAAAAATAAATGAGTTTACTTTTAAAGTGAATGTTACAAGAATTCCCAGCATCACATGAAAGCAACGTTTGTCTGTTTCTGATGCACCAGACATAGCTCAACTTCAATCTGCATTTTAATATGTATTCATTCCCCAAACCAAACCTGACGTATTATAACACTTTGGAATTCATTGTCAACAAATCATGTTTTTCTAACATAATTAATCTAGAGTAAATGAAACTGTGTGCATCACTTGGTAAATGGAAATAAGTAAAAATTTGACTACATATTATGAATATTATTAAGTATAAGCAAAAATAAAATTTGTAATATGCACTCTTTAATACTATGCTGATCTGAATGAAATATTTTAAGCCTCAGATCTGTTCTGTATGATATTCTAAACAAAAGTGACAAAATATTTTTTAAAATGCTGAAGGCAGTTGGTAAGATTACATATTATTGGGAGTTGGGGTTGACAGTCAGACATTGTAGTGCTTAGGGAGAGTGCTGGACTCTTTCAACAAGCCTGTGGGTTGGCTAATCCAAGCAGTGTTATATTTGGGGGGTGGTGATTAATTTTTCCTAAAGCAGCCATGTTAGGGTGGGGGGACCATTTGCTGTTTTGGCAAATAACAACACACGCTTATTTGGTGTGTACTACATACCAGGCATTATTGATTAAACACTCTTGCTATTAGTGGTTTAATCTTCCCAGCCACTCTGTGAGGCAAGCACCATTGCTAATATCATCCCCATTTTACAGAAGAGGAAACTGAGATACCACAGCGGAAGCAAAGCAAGGACCCAAACCCAGGCTGCCTGGCTGCAGACTCCATACCCTGAACCACTATGCTGTGTGCTTATCACAAAGCGCACGGACTCATACTCAACTTCTCACAGTGTGTGGGTTGTTTTTCCTCATCCTCAACCCCCAGCCCAATCCCAAAACAAACACCCTGTCCTTGCCGAATGAAAGTAGCTGGTCCTGTGTTAGCCTGAGGGCTCCCTCTTTCCTCTCTGTAATGGGCTGTCAGTCTTGGGAGACTCAGGTAATTACATATTTCTTCATTCTTGCGTCTGTGGTTCTGTACATGTAAACTTAGCAGGAGCTGCTGAGTCGTAAGTAAATCTAAAGCACACAGATTATTAGGGGAAATACTGAACCATCTGCTGGGCGAATAGTCCCGGAGGAACTGGAGTCAGCTGGGCACACTACCCCAGGGCAGTAGTGGGGAAGATTTAAGGGATTCTGGGAGAGATACTCATGGAGAAATGAGGGCACCCAGAAGGGTAAACTGGGGCACAGTCCTCCCCTTGGCACTCTCTAATGGCCGCTTAACACCTCCAGGCCTTTCCACATGGATGTGTTCTCGACATCCTTGGTGGTTATGGCTTGTCTTTGTGCAGCTGCCTCAGGCAGAGCAGAGATTGGGGATTCCTGCTTTGGAATCAGGTGGTAATCCCTGCTCCACCCTTTGTCAGCTATGAGACCTCAGGCAAGTTATCTCACCTTTCTGAGGCTCTGTGACCTCATCTGTGCTCTGGGGTTAACATTGTGAAGACTGAGTGAAGTTATGAGTATAAAGTACATACTAGCACGGGCTCAGAGTAATTATACAGAGCACTGTCATACATTTATGTACACTGCATTTGGATACTCTCTGTCACTCTCTAATACATACATACATATACAATACACACATGCATGCATGTATTTCTTATTTTTGTCCCTCTTTGTGGCTGGAAAACTTAGACTTGTCAATGAATGTTTTCATTCTTTATTGCTACATAACCACCACAAAACATAGTGGCTTAAAACAACCACCGTTTTGTTATCTCTCGTGATTCTGTGCATTGACTGGCCTCAGCTGTGCAGTTCTTCTGCTGCACATGAAGTCAGCTGGGCTGCAATCATCTGGAGGTTCAGCTGGGCTGGTTCCATCCCAGACAGCTCAATCACACAGCTGCACTATATGAGGCCTCCTTGTGGCATGTTGTTGGGTTCCAAGAAGTGTCCTAGGTGGGTGTTCCAGAGGTCTCAGGTAGAAGCTTCAAGACTTCTTATGACCTAGCCTTGGAAGTCAGATGGCACCATTTCTGCTGCATTGGTCAAGGAAGGCACCAAAGCGATGCAGAATCAAGGGGATATGGATTCCACCTCTGGATATGAGGACCAGCAGGTGTGTACAGGAATGGAAGGAATTAATGGCAGCAGCCTGGGGAATCTGTCTACTATGTACACTACCCTGAAGTATGCAAAACATACACATGCATTGCTGTACTATTTTCTCTTCCTCTTTTCTCCTCATTCTGACTCTCACCTGTCTACGGTGACCACCTGTGGACAGTGGCTGAGCAAGTGCAAGATGCTGACCAGCTGACACTTAGGAGCTCTCTTATTTATATAGTGACTGACCATCTATCTAAAAAGAATGTAAGCTCCCAAGGTCTGGGACTCTGTATTGTCCACTGCTATGTCCCCAGCAGCTAAAACAGGGCCTGGAATATAGTTTACACTCAATAAATAAATATTTGTTGAATATCGAGTGATTATTGATTCCCTCCCGCTGGTCCTGCCCAGAAAACTGTCGCATGTGTTGGGGATTGGAACATGATATCCCGAAATATGGCACCTTGGCATACTGAGGATTATAAACTGAAGGAAATCGAGAAGACCACAGAAGCAGGAAAGTCTCTCTGACCTTCTTCCTGCTTGCTTTTTCCTGAAGCAGGCCACAGAAACTAGAATTCTCCTCGCCCGAGTTCCTAAAGCCCAGGAAGGTCACTCTGCTTTCTCCCTGCAGCCCCTCATGTGCCAGGTGTACTGCCCTATACATGGAGGGAAGGAATACTGCACAGGCCAAGAAGAATCTGAACAAACAGGCCTTGCTATATTCCTCCCATCAGTTTAATACCATTCGATCGTACCCTTTTTAGCTACTCGAATATTTGAAATTACAAACATACCCTTTCGTCCTCCAACGATACTTCTGAGTAACTGTCCATAAAAATACACAATTTTCCCTGGATCTTTGGTCTTCATTTCTGAAGCCTCCCATATAATATAAAACTTATATTAAGCAAATTCTTTTTGATTTTCTCTTGTTAATCTGTCTGCTGTTATAGGAGACTCGGCCAGGAACCTTGCAATGGGGAAGGAAAAGATACTACTTTCTTCTCCACACTTTGTTTCTACTTCTTGGATCCTGGCCAGCCTGAGGAGGCTGATTTCTGTGCATACCTCTTGCTCACCAGGCTTTTGGGGGAGTGAAATTGTCAGTGTTGTTGGACACTCTTTACAGGTCTCCATGATGAGATGTGCATTGCCATCTTGCCAGAGTTGAAGTGGTGCCTCTGAGGAAGGTGGCACATTCTCTGGCTAATTCAGAGCTTCTTAGCCCACTCCAGGTCTCTGGGAAATGAGAAGAAGGCCCCACTCAGAAGTCAGTAGCAACAGGGTGCCTGGAATGGAATGGAATGGTCCAGAATATGGAATACTACCCCAGGATGGTGGTGCACCTCAGGAGGAAATCTTGGATGTCCAACAGGGGGCAGGGAACTACCTAAAAATGATAGTATGTGTCTCTGGGAATGGGGGTGCTGAGAACTGACATTTCCTATCCTGAATATATCCCAGCACAAAGCAGAGAACGTGGAATGTGAGTGGGGGCTCATCCAAAGCCACCTTGTTGAGAAGTTCTCTGCATTTTCAGCTGGGCACACTCCGATAACCTGCAGGGAAGGTGTTCTCCCATCAGTACCTACAGTTGCCCCCTAGATAAAGCCAGAGTATGTTGTGGAGACTCGCTCGCTGCTTCCAGCTGTATCCTCCTTCCTCTGCTGGCCTGTGATGGGCCCACATGACAGAAACTGCACACTCAGTGGGGCACCTGGTGCAGCACCGAGCACAGGTAGACACTCGGGGAATGTTTGTAGAGTGAGTGAGTGAATGAATGAAAGGGAAGAGAGAGAGCATGGATGAGAGGGAGAAAGAGAAGGAAGGAATGGAGGAAGAAAGAAAAATTATTTCGTATGGGTGATGCCAGTGCTAGTTTAGAAGTCCTTAAATTTTTGGAATAGCGAAAGATTAACACAAATGTTGATCTGTAGGGTCCTGGTTAAGTAACTTTATAATGAGATACAATATGGTAGCTTTTTTTTTTTTTTTTAAAGTGGGCATTCTGTGTGTATTAACATGAAGAAATTTCGAAGATACTAAATGGAAAAGGCCAAATCACTGCATGTGTGTGTGTGTGTGTGTGTGTGAATGTACGAGGCTACTTTTGCGTGAAAAAAAGGAAAAATAAGAATGCCGTGTATATTAAATGGGTCATAAAAGCAAAAGAAACCCTGAAAGAATACACAGGACTCTAACAAAAGCAGTTACGCTTTGGGGTGTGGGGAAGTTGCTGGGGGGAGGAATGGACGAAGAGACAGGTGAGGAAAATTTTTCAGTATCTCTTTAAAATTTTTATGCCTGGAAATGGATCACTCTTCTAAAAGTTGTCTTTGAAGCCCCTAAAGTCAGGGCAACATTCTGGTTGAATTTCCCTTATCTGGCGCCCCACGTAGCATGTGACCGGAGCTCTCCCTCAGTCATGACAAAATTGATTTCATAATAGAATCTGATCCTTCTCATTTTAGCTAAGTCTATCTCATCTGAATCATTGCCCTCCAGTTATAAGAGAGGAAGGAAAAAATGACTCAGCTTGAAGGCAATGCTTAGGTATGGATACAGCTTTTTACTTCTCAGTTGGGGTGAATTATGTTATTGATCTTCACATTTGTGGGCAGTTAAAGGTAATTGAGTTTTACAAGTAAACGTTTTTAACTGTTGAAGGAATCGGTAAAATTCAGGTATGGATACCTCTTGCCATGCTTCCTGCAAAGACGGCAAGTCAGAAACAAGCATCTGTTTCAATGTTTTTTATTCCTTTACGTCTCTGCTCTTCTTTCAACAAGTATCTGCTGAATTCCTGTTATGGGTCAAAATTTAAAGGAGAAAGTCAGGAACATGGGGTATGTGGAAACCATTGACACGTCCATAGGGTTTTTTTTTTTTCTTTCTGCGGTGTTTGGGTAGAATGGCAAATTATCTTTGCTCCATAAATGTATTGGCACAGTGAGAGGCTTATATCCTTCACTTTAATAACATAATAATGAGGCTTTAACATATTAGCTCACAGAAGACTTGATCAATAGCTTTACTGAGAAAATATGTGATGACCTAGCACATTATACCATCTATTGTAATGCTCTTGGTCAATAATCATAATTTTTATTGTAATTATCAAAAGCTGGGGTTTCCCCACTTGTGCAGAGTGCTATAAAGGCAGATGTGCGAGATGGTGCAGGATCAAGGTGTCATCCGTAATAGCACATTCCGCTGGATTTATGTCCCTCTCCAATTAGGGGACAATCAAGCTCAAATTAATTTCGCTTACAGCTACTAATGAGCAACAGCAAAATCAGCTCACTATAAAAATTGTTATTGAATTTTATTTCCTTCAACTTGAACCTCCATGCACTGCGAGATAACGGGCATTTGAGGTCTGGTGGTGAGGGACCTCGAGGGTTGTCTAACCGACTCTGTATATGGGCTTTGTGACAGCTTTGTCCCCTGGTGGGCCAACATCCAATGACTTGTTAGGGGTCCACAGAGATGGGCTTCCTCTGCTAACTGATCCTTGACGGGATCAGTTTTGAATGAATTCTGGGGTCTAGACTGCTGATACAATACAAACCATATATGTAATTTCAAGTGTTCTAGTAGCCACATTTTTAAAAAGTGAAAAGAAATAAGCGATATCAACTTTAAATATTTTACTTAACCCAATGCAAGATATCCAAACTAGTATTATTCAATGTGTAAGCAACATAATAATATTGATGTGATAGTTTACATTCTTTTGTTTTGTACCAAGTCTTCAAAATCTAGCTTGTATTTTCATTTACAGCACATCTCAATGCAGTCTGGCCTCATTTTAAATGAACAGCAGCAACATGGGGCTGGTGGCTGTGGGACAGGGAAGGTCCAGACTGAATTTCTTCACCTGCCACAGAGCTTCCCTTCCCTCTTTGGGGTTTGCAGGCTGTGGGGATGGGCACGGGTTTTGGCTGCTCAGTGGCCATGGAGAATGTGCAAAAGCTACAAGCAGGAGAAGGTGCTACATTTTCATTTTTACTGTTAGTCTTGCAAGTCATTGGCAAATTTATAATGTCTATGAATTGGCTTACGATCCTGTCACCATCCACCTTCCACACTAATAAAGGCAGAATAGATCCTCATAAAAATCCCCTTTCCCCATTATCAGAGCTTGGCTTCACCAATTATGGCCTCATAAAAAAGAAGGTTGTTTTCTGTTATTATTTGTTGCGATGAAAAATGCATATATATTTTTTTAATCCTGACTTCCAACTAGTGCCATTGCCTTCATATCGAACAGAGCAGGAAGCGTATTGTCAAATATATGTTCGGGGAATAAGGAGCCACTGAGTATTTTGTCTCATTGGCAATGTTCCTGAAGAAAGTGCAACTTAAATCTAGGAGAATACTTTTTTTTTTTTTTTTTTTTTTTTGAGACAGAGTGTCACTCTCTTGCCTGGGGTGAGTGCCGTGGCGTCAGTCTAGCTCACAGCAACCTCAAACTCCTGGGCTCAAGCGATCCTACTGTCTCAGCCTCCCGAGTAGCTGGAACTATAGGCATGCGCCACCATGCCCGGCTAATTTTTTCTATATATATTTTTAGCTGTCCAATTAATTTCTTTCTATTTTTGGTAGAGACGGGGTCTCGCTCTTGCTCAGGCTGGTCTCGAACTCCTGAGCTCAGAACTATCTGCCCGCCTCGGCCTCCCAGAGTGCTAGGATTACAGGTGTGAGCCACCGCGCCCGGCCTTAGGAGAATATTTTAATTGTTTGATATTATAAAAGTTTAATAGGAATTCTGAGGCGTAACGCAAGGAC
>RJWJ010028065.1:0-21684 GCA_004363605.1 Indri indri
TGGCGTGGATGCGGAGAGATAGGAACACTCATACACTGCTGGTGGGACTGCAAACTAGTGCAACCTCTGTGGAAAGCCATATGGAGATACCTTAAAGAGATGCAAGTAGAATTACCATTTGATCCAGCAATCCCATTACTGGGCATCTACCCCAAAGAACAAAAATCGCTCTATGAAAAAGACACTTTCACCCGAATGTTTATAGCAGCGCAATTCACAATTGCAAAGGTGTGGAAACAGCCCAAGTGTCCATCAATACATGAGTGGATTAGTAAAATGTGGTGTATGTATACCACGGAGTACTATTCAGCTTTAAGAAACAATGGTGATATAACACCTCTTGTATACTCCTGGATAGGGTTGGAACGCATCCTACTAAGCGAAGTATCCCAAGAATGGAAAAACAAGCACCACATGTACTCACCATCAAATTGGTAGTAACTGAAAAACACATAAGTGTACATATAAGAATAACATCTATTGGATGTCGGGTAGGGAGGGAGGGTGAAGGGGGAGGGGTGAGGGGGAGGAGGGGACGGATATATGCATACACAAAGGGTGCAATGCGCACCCTCCGAGAGATGGACACGCTTGGGACTGGGACTTGGGGGGAAGGGGGGGCAAGGGCAACATACGTAACCTAAACATCTGTACCCCTATAAACAACAAACAATAAATATATATATATATATATATATGTATATATGATCATGCCATCTTTAAACAGGGACAATTTGACTTCCTCCTTTCCAATTTGGATGCCCTTTATTTCTTTCTCATCTAATTGCTCTCGCTAGAATTTCCAGTAGTATATTGAATACAAGCAGTGATCGCGGGCATCCTTTTCTTGTTCTAGATATTCCAGATATTGAAGGAAAAGCTTTTAAACTTTCCTCATTTAGGTGTGGATTTGTCAGATACAGCCTTTATTGTGTTGAGATATGTTCCTTCTGTACCCGATTTGTTGAGAGTTGTCATCATGAAGTCATGTCGAATTTTGTCAAATAATTTTTCTGCCTCTATTAAAATGATCATATGTTTTTTTGTCCTTGATTTTGTTAATGTGATAGATCACATTTATTGATTTGCCTATGTTGAACCATCCTCGAATCCCTGGGCTGAATCCCACTTGATCATGGCGAATGGTCTTTTTAATGTGTTAATTCAGTTTGCTAGTATTTTGTTGAGGATTTTTATATCTGTGTTCATCAGGGATATTGGCCAGCAGTTTCCTTTTTCTGTTTCCTTGTCTGGTTTTAGTATCAAGGTAATGCTGACCTTATAGAATGAGTTTGGAAGTATGCCCTCTTTATCAATTTTTTTAAATAGCTTCAGTAAAATTGGTAATGGCTCTTCCTTAAATGGTTGGTAGAATTCTGCAGTGAAGCCATCAGGTCCTGAGCTTTTCTTTGATGGGAGACTTTATTAGTGCTTCAGTCTTCTTACTCATTATTGATCTGTTCAGGTTTTCTACTTCTTGATTTAATCTTGGTAAGTTGTATGTGTCTAGGAATTTATCTGTTTATTCTGGGTTTTCCGGTGTGTTGATGTATAATTGTTCATAGTAGTCTCTTATGATCATGTGTATCTTTTGGTATAAATTGTAAGATCTTTTTTGTCTCTGATTTTTAGTTTTCTTCAGTTTTTTTCTTGGTTATTCTAGCAGATGGTTTGTCAATTTTGCTTATCCTTTCGAAAAACAAATCTTTGTTTCACCGATCTTTTGTATTGATTTTTAGTCTTTATTTCATTTATTTATGCTCTGATCTTTATTATTTCTTTTTTCTACTTATATTTTGGGTTTAGAGTTTTATTTTTATAATTCCTTGAAGTGTAATGTTAGGGTATTTTATTAATAGATCTTTCTACTTTTTTGATGTAGGTGTTTATTGCTATAAACTTCCCTCTTAAAACTACTTTTTCTGTATCCTGTAGGTTTTGGTATGCTGTATTTCCATTTTCATTTTTCTCCAGGAATTTTTAATTTCCTTTTTAATTTCTTCATTGACCCTTTGATTGTTCATGAACATCTTGTTTAATTTCCATGTATTTATACAGTTTTCCATTATTGTTTTCCATTTTTTTTCATTGTGGTCAGAAAACATACTTGATACTATTTCAGTTAAAAAAGTTATAAAGAGTTGTTTCATGGTCTAACATATGGTCTGTTTTGGAGAGTTTTCTGTGTGCTATTGAGAATGTGTATTCTCCAGTTGTTGGGTGGAATGTTCTATAAATGTCTGTTAGGTCCATTTGGTCTAGAGTTCAGTTAAACTCTAATGTTTCTTTGTTAATTTTCTGTCAGAATGATCTGTCCATTGCTAAAAGTGGGGTGTTGAATTTCCCTACTATTATCGTATTACAACTGATCTCTTCCTTTAGGTTTGTTAATATTTGCTTTATATATTTAGGCAAGCCAGTATTAGGTGCATATGGATTCACAATTGTTAAATCCTCCTGCTGTATTGACACCTTTATAATTATGTAATGGCCTTCTTTGTCTTATTTTTATCTTTTTTGAGTTAAAGACTATTCTATCTAAGAATAGCTATTCTTGCTGGCTTTGGTTTCCATTTGCATGGACTATTATCTATTTTTATCTCTTCACTTTCAGCGTGTGCGTATCTTTATAAATGAAGTTAATTTCTTGTAGGCAGCATATAGTTGATTCTTTTTTTTTTTTTTATCCACTCTGCCACTCTATGTCTTTTACTTGGAGAATTTAGTCCAATTACATTGGGTTGTTATAGGAGGTTATTATAAGGACTTTCTGCTGCCATTTTGTTACTTTTTTCCTGTTTGATTTGTAACTCCTCTCTTCCTTGCTTCCTTTCTTACTGTCTTCCTTTACGGTTAAGTGATTTTCTTTGGTAGCATGTTTTAATTCCTTGCTCTTTATTTTTCATCTATTAAAGATTTTGGTGTTGGTTTCCATGATGCTTACAAAAATCATCTTGTAGTTCTATAAAGTTATTTTAAACTGACAACTTACTTTTGATCATAAAGAAAAAAACCAAAAAATTAAAAAGACACTGTACTTTAACCTCACCACCCCCTAATCTGACACTTGATGTTTCAATTTATATCTTTGTATTTTGCTTACTTCTTAATAAGTTGATATAGACAGTATTATTTTTAATGGTTTTGTCTTTTAGTCTTCCTGCTAAAATATGAGTGGTTTACATGCCACAATTACAGTATGATATCATTCTGAATTTTTCTCTATACTTTTATTAGTGAGTTTTATAACTTTAGGTTTTCTTTGTTGCTTATTAGCATCCTTTTCTTTCAAATTAAAGAACTCCCTTTAGCATTTCTTGTAAGATAGGTCTGACAGTGATGAATTCCCTCAGCTTTTGTTTGTCGGGAAAAGTCCTGATCTCTGTTTCATGTGTGAAGGATAGGCATACTGGATACAGTATTCTTAGTTGGCAGGCTTTTTTTTTTAACCTTTATCACTTTGAATATATTATCTCACTCCCTCCTGATCTGTAAGGTTTCCAATAAGAAGTCTGCTACAAGACTTATCAGAGCTCCTTTATATGTTAACTGTATCTTTTCTCCTGCTACTTTTAGGGTTCTCTCTTTATCAGGCTTTGAATGTTTATTTTATGCCTTGGGATAGTCTTATTTGGGTTAAATCTGCCTGGTGATCTTTGATCTTCCTGTACCTGAATAATTACACCTTTCTCTAGGTATAGGAAGTTTTATGATATTATTTCTTTAAATAAGCTTTCTACTTCTTTCTCTAGTTGGCACTGGGTTTCAAGTCAAAGTCCTATGCACCCTTCCTTTTCCCTCCCCCAAGCAGACAGATTCTCTTCACTCTGCACTGCTGAGGGTTAGGGGGAAGGATGGTGTAGGAAATTTGAGAATGCTCTTTCTATGATTTTCTTGTTATTATGCTAAAACAAGGTACTGTGATCTCTCACCTGGTTTCTTTAGCTCTTACAAAGGTGTTCACTTGTGTGGATAGTTATTCAATTTGATGTTCCTGCTGGAGAGTTCTATTCTACCATCTTGGTCTGCCTCCTGTCTTGGATTCTTGGATTTCTAATCTCTGTTCTGCCAATAATTAACTTTGAGACCTTGACTAAGATACTCACTACCTTGGGTCTCAGTTTTCATAACTGTAAAACATAGCGGTTGGATTTGATGATATCTAAAGTGCTTTTTAGCTCTAAAATAGCTGAGATTCATTCACCCAACATTTGCTGAGCACCTTCTCCCACTTCAGTTATTGTACCAAGTGCTGGGGTCATTCAAATATATATGAGTCATTCTTCATAAAAACTTAAAACAAAAATAGGGAGGGATCTGATTGAACAAACTTAGTTGTCCAAATTCTGTCACTCTGCTAATGACTAATTAGAATTCAGATTGACAAATCTACTTTCAAAAAGTATTCTGGGAATATCTTCAGCCTGTTCTCGACATAGCAGCCAGAGTGATCCTGTTAAAACAGTCAGATCATGTCACTCTTCTGCTCAAAATCTTTTATCCTACTTAGAATTGCATCAACAGTGTACTTACCATGTCCTGTACTCTCTTATCTTCCTGGCTTTATTTTTCTCCATAGTACATATCACCTTCTAATATACCATATACTTTAAAAATTTTATTTGTCCCCTCTTCTTATGTACATGCTAGAATGTAAGCTTAATAAGGGCAAGGATTTTTGTCTTTGTTCCTTGATACCTCCCTAGCACTTAAAACAATATCTGGCATGAGTAGATACTCAATATTTGTTGAATATTGTTAAATAAATCAGAGTATATGAAAATGTACATATCCTATGACCTAGAACTTCACTTCCAATTTATACACAAAGAAGCACCTATATGTGTGGACAAAGATATTAAATACGCGCACACACACATGCAAGCACACGAGAATGTTAATTGCATCATTGTTTATAATAGGAAGAAATTTGAAAAATCTAAATGTACAAAAATAAAATGGGTAAATAAAATAGAGTTTATATACTGCAACATCATACAGGAGTTAAATGAAGTAGATTTCTAG
This sequence comes from Indri indri, assembly GCA_004363605.1. Lineage (NCBI taxonomy): Eukaryota > Metazoa > Chordata > Mammalia > Primates > Indriidae > Indri > Indri indri. The sequence continues at coordinate 5,026 of RJWJ010028065.1, forward strand.
ATATCAGTATAATTAAATCTCAAGATTGAGGAAAGGAACTTATAGAATAATATAATAGTATAATACCATTTAAGTAAACTTTAAAAACACAAATGCTATTTTAGATATGAAGTAAAAACAACAAAATGTTAATTCACATAGGTATTTGATCTATTTTTTCTGAGCTTTTTCTGTATTTTGGAAATATCTTTAAAGTGAATGAAAGAGAACAAGAGAAACTAAGGTGCAACAACAAGGTTAGTGATTTATTTAAAATCATACACCTTGTTAATGGAAGAGCTGGGACTACATCTTAGAATCTGTACCTGTATGTTCAAAATATTTTTAAAGCACAAAGAGTTTGGAATAATCAGACTCTATTCCATGAGGACTCCAGTACTTCAGTAAATATCTTAATACTTATATTTGATTCATCTCTGATATTTTAAAGACTCATCCTTAATATCAGATTTGCATCAACTGACAGAACAATTATGGTTATTCTCATCTAAAATTTAAATCTATTGTATTTTCAATAAAAGCAAAGTGGGTTGGAATGGAACTGTATAAACTAGTTCACTCCCTTAGTCACAGAGAGCTGCATTACTCAGAGATTCAAGTTATATGTAAATCTTGCTAATATATTTCACATAATCTCATAGTTTAAGGCTTTTGAAATATTCAGAAAAGAATTGTATTCTGAAATAATTCAGCTCCCTCTGGTGGTAAAAAATATATTTAAAAAAACACTTTGTTTTAAAAATTGTAGACCAGTTCTCCCCTTTTTAAAGCAAAATCAAAAACAAAACCAGCCAAAAAGCAAATGCTATTAAATTATAAATTCTCATTTTCTTATTCTAGAACCAAGTGGATATGCTACTTCAAGAAATGGCAGATGAAGCTGGGTAAGAAGTTATTTAGGTGGTTTTGGATAATCTTGATTTAATATTTAGAGGTTCTAAAATTCTATAATGTGGATGAAAATATTTGTCTTTACCACCAATAATCAGAGTTAGGTTTTTGACCCTAGAATTTAGTGTTCCAAAGGCCTTTAAACAGTCATCCAGTTCCTTCCCTTGCTCATAAAAATGTGACTTTGTTCAAATAATCCTAGTATTTTGTTAAAAATCTCTGGAGATAGACTCATTTAGTGTGTGATAACAAGAAATGGAGGAAAGTGATCAAGGGAGGCAGGAGTATTTAAACATTTGCTCTATACCTACTATGCACAGCATATATCAAATGCATGTATCTTTTTAAAGGATCTTCCAAGAGTATTCTGCTGTGATAAGGCCAGACATTGCCAGATGTTTCTTGGGTTAGTGGAGGACCAAAATCCAGAGATTAGTTATGTGAATAATGTGTGGTAACTGGAACAGTAGAAACAGAACCACTGATGTAGAAACACTGATGGATGCCCATCTTTAAAGATATTTAAGTATCCGGTTGCTGCTCGAGTTTGTGATTCTCTTCAACAAAATATAAAATATCTTTAACTTTTCAATAAAAATCTGTTTGTAGAATCTCATAATGACTGTTCAGTTTTTATTTTCTGTAGTGTTTTCAAACTGGAATTGGCATACACTGTTTTGGAGACAAGCAGAAACGTTAGTTTGTATCCTAGAGTAGTACAGTGAAGATCAAATCATGCACTTTGGAGGCAGATAGGCCTAGTTTAAAATCCTATCTTTACCACTGGAGTGATCTTGGACAAGTATATTTAACTTTTCTGAACATCAGTTATATGGTTGGATTCAAATAATGATTCGCTGTCATTGCATTCCAGACAATTTAGCTATCTAGTACCATAATGGTTAATTTTGTGTTGACTTGATGAGGCTAAGGAATGCCCAGATATTTCATAAAACATTATTTCTGGGTGTGTCTGTGAGGGTGTTTCCGAAGAGATTAGCATGTGAATTAGTAGGCTAAGTAAAGAAGATCTACCCTTACCAATGTAGGCTGGCATCATCTCACCTATTGAGGGCTGAAATAGAATAAAAGGGGAAGGGCAAACTACATACCATTGGCATTCCTGATTCTCCAACTTGCAGAGGCTAGACTATGGAACTTCGTGGCCTCCCTAATTGTGTGAGCCAATTCTCATAATAAATCTCTTCTTATATAATCTACATATATATATATATATATCTACTATTGCTTCTGTTTCTGTGGGGAACCTTAATATATGAACTTTCATTGTTGAAAAAATTGTGATTATTTTTGTCCTTAAGCCAAATTATTTAGAAGAGCATTTAGATTTTTAAAAAGCAACTTTTTAATCATTTGTATTTCAAAATCAAATTAATTGTTATAAGACTATGTATTCACATATAGGTTCTTACATACAATAACTTTTTGAAATTTATTGAGGTTTTTCTGAGAGTTTATATTGCCATTTAATAGAAGTAAGTTAATTAAAATTATGATATATATTAATTTTAAAAAATAGATAATCTCTAATCACTAGGCTCAGGATTTAATATCTGATACTTGAATTCAAATAGTTTCAAAAAAAACAAATAATGATTTCTGTTAAGGGTAGCTCAGGAGCTAAACACTGAAATGGAAGTTAAGACAAATATTAGATATGAATCCTGAGATTACATTTATCTAGCCTGCTTTATTTTTTTAAGCATATTTTCATTCACAGCAGGAGGTACACAGTAATCTCCAGTAAATCTAATACATTAAATGACCATTATTTTGGTCTTTTGTTCCAAAGACCAGCCCATTTCCCAGTCTTTTATTGGCTCTTCTATAATAAGATTACCATCCACATAGGTGACTGTTAGGGCTCAACAAAAATGCTCTAAAATTAGTAAATCATTTATCATAAGGTGGACATTCAGAAGATGTTTAAATTCTATTTACATCTATAAAATTGAACTTGTTTTATTTAAATTAACATTAAATGCAAGATGGAGTATTCAGATATGCAGTGCCTATTTTATTATTAGTTAGGTAAGGAATAGAAATGCCTGTATTAACATTTATCTATTCTAATTATTTTTAAATTGTAGCCTTGATCTCAATATGGAACTACCACAAGGTCAGACAGATTCTGTTGGCACAAGTGTCGCTTCCACAGAACAGGTACAGGTTGGATCTTACCTCGATTGGTATGTGCTTGATGTATATTTAAGTAATTTTGTATAAGTATTTAAATAAATTCAACATTATATATTTATATCAACATATTATATATGTATAAGTATTACATATTTATCTATTTTTTCTTTTTCTAAAGTATTTTTCTACTATAATATTACATCATTTTAAATTAGCAAAATGTGGTTAGCTTTTAGCTCTATTAATGATGGGTATTTTGTATTTGCATGCACATTTCATTTAGAGATTAAATTTGCTTCCCTTCATAGCTTGTGCTGTATTAAGGTCTCCATTTCTTCTGAAATATTTGAAAAATTAAACTCCTGATGTTGGTGTTTGTGTGAATTTTTTGAGACAAGATTTTAAACATATTTAAATGTGAGCTACTTAAAATACTAGTGTTTTATATTGTCATGGCCTTCGTGACTTGTAAAATTTGCTTTCTCCAGGATGAACTTTCACAGAGACTTGCTCGTCTACGTGATCAAGTGTAATTTAAAGAACTGGTGTTTCTGTTTGCTTCACTTCCTCCTGAAACATTCTTTGTGTATATATAGATAAGTTGCACTTCAGTTACACTAAAACACTATTAAATGCCAGAATGTTTAAACACTATCACTATATGAAGCTTTCTTTTTGCCTTGCTGTACTTTTCAGTAGATAAAGAAATTCCAGGCAGTTTCCACCTTGACAGATTTTATAGTTCTGTATACTATGTGTAAAAGTGTGAGAGACATGTTTTTATAGATGTCTTTGACAGAGGTAGCTTAGCTTCTTGTAATTAAACATCTTTCTCAAAAGTTAGATAAAAAATTGAGCACCATAGTACTGTACAGTAAAGTACTTTACATAGAATAAAATACAGAATAAAGATTTTGGGATTTTTAAAATTCGAAGTAGTTTTTAATCTATCTGCAGTGACATGTGATACATTAAAATAAAAACAGGGAAAACATGTTTACTTAATATGTTTAGATAGCCAAAAACACCTCATTTAGTGTCATACAGTGGACATGCCATTTTTTGTGTTTTGCGTTTGTTTTTGTTATCCAGGCAGAAATGCAGTTGACTTTTAATCTATGTTCATCTGTTTTTAAATTTAAATTATTGTTAGAAGTTTTACCCAGTAATTTAATGAGTATTTGAATTCTTTAAATTTTTAAAAATGTTTCATCGATAATTTTTCTATATAACTAAAAAATTCTGCAACATTAAAGGAATTAAGGTTTGTTCAGTTTTAAAATTCCCTTTACTAAATATCATTGTTGTTAAGATTCCCAGAAAAATTTAACTTTTCATACTTTTAAATGAAATTCTGAAACACACTTTTGATGATTCTCTTGTTTCTACTCAATTTTTGTTATGCTATATTTGAAAAGGAGGTTACTTTGCATGGTATTATTATTTACATTTTTTTATCCTTTACATTTTTCCATATGATTGTTGACTGGTTTCTGAGAATTTTGGCATATATTTTTAAACTAACCAATAAAATAACAAAGAAAACAAAATTGAACCAACTCAAGTTACGGCTTCTATAAGTCCTGGTTAAATGTGTTCATTCTTTTATCTTAAAACAACAACTCTTTAATAAGTGGAAGAAATGAAGTGGAAATAAATAAGTTAAAATGTTTTACTCAGCCATACAAATAACTTTCAGCCCAACGGAAGTTAGGAGCACAACATAGGGGACGGTGGGACACCAAAGGTTGTAAAGAACATACTCTGGAAGGCCGGGATCCTTGGGGGAAAGCATTTGATGACCATCTATACTACTTGTCATATCCCCAGTAATTATCTATGTTTTACCCAATTAAAATGAACAAATTGGCATGTGCCTGCAATTTTCTGATACAACACTCTCAAATTTGGAGCAATTACCATATTATATTTTAGCAAGTATACTACTAAACTAGGTCAAATAAGTTAGATGTTTTTCCTTACTTAAAAATTGATCCATGAAAGAATTCCAGTATTTCATAAAGTTCTATTGAAGAGCAGATCTATTCAGAAAATCTTTCCATTGTGAGTCATGAAGACATTCAAAGTGCAATTATGGAGAGACTTTTTGCTAAGTATTCACTATTCATAAATTATGTTTCCTACCACATATGAGAGTGTGTATGAGTGAAGACTTTTTTCACTGGTTAATGAAATGAGAAATTACTCTTGTTAAATTTGGGTTAAACCTATTTAACTGCCTTGGTACTTGACTGTATGATTGTGATCTCAGTGAGGGAATCTTCCATTTTGTTTATAATTGATGCTTTTTCCTTTCTACTTAAAGGGTAAGTTCCTTTGTATTGGAACATCCTGGGGAGCCATAGAGGAGATTATTACAGACTAAAAAATATCTATGAAATTTTCCATAGATGGGAATTGTGTACCATTTGTTCTTTTGACTTCAATAAAAATTCTTAAATTGTGAATAATGCTTACTTAAATCTAGAAATGTAAATGATTCTGATCTAAAGATAACTGTTCATACTTTTATTTAACAGCAATACCATACTTGAATTTTTTTAAAAAAATTGATAGACATCAGGTTTTACTTTTAGATTCATCTATTAGTTATCTTACAAATGTAATAAAAATTCCTTTCTTAGAATTTGTTTTTAAACCAATAGCCCCACGACCTGTGAACTCTTACCTTTTTAGTATAATTACATTTCTAATTTGATAATTGATTCTATAATTGAAGAGTAATACATCAGACTATACTATCATGAAAGATAGACATCATAGCACCTTTCATTTACCTTTAGTTTTAGTTCCCTATCAATCTCATTTTCTCCTGATTTTATTCCTAAGTATTTGATTATATCATTTGGTTGAACTTGTATAAGGTCAAATGCTCAGAAACATTTCGCTGCACCTTTATCCTTTATATAACATGGCAGACAAAAATTACTTCCATCCTCATATGCCTGTGAGCTAAATCTTCCACCTTCCTGTGAACCATTTTAGGTAAACGCTATGGGCTGGATTATTTTGCCTGGTTAATTTATTACCAATCATTGCTACAGAAAGGAAACAGGAATAGGAGATAGAACAGGTAAATTATGATAAGCGATTAGTTTGCTTTATATTTTAGTAAGTTATGGGAAAGGAGCATCTGGACTATCTGAAGAGAATGTAAGGGTACCAGCTATCTATGGAGAAAGTAAGAACTAAATGACTCATAGGATGCCAAAAACAAACTAAGCCTGATTTTCTACTTATTTAGTGAAGCTAGTGTAACAGCTTCCGAATAATGTCTAAATTGCCTCTTCTGTAGACCATAGAGGAAAAAGCCCTGGATCATCTACTTACAGTGATTCATGTGGGTTCTAGCCTTAGCTCTAATACTAACTTTTAACTTGGATAATCCTCTCACCCCCTTCTGGGCCTCAGATTCCCTTTCTACAAATATTTTCAGAGTACATTGGTTGCATAGATTGCAATGAGTTGCACTAGTACAGTGCATTCCCTCCACTCTTTATTGTTTTCTACGATTTTTTTCCTAAAAGAATTCTAAATGCAGTATTTTTTATGTTCTTCGGATCCTTTGTGTCAGAAGGCCTAGAAAACATCTAATTTCACCCCATCTCCCATTTTACAGAAGAGGAGACTGAATACCAGAGAGATTTGAGTCCATCACATTTGTTGAGGATGTACTGTGTGTTAGGCACTATTCTGATTTATTTAATCCTCAAAAGAATCCTGTGAGCATGTGGATCATTTTTATCTTGATTTTTAGAGAATAGGAAACAGGTTGACAATTTAATTAGATTGCCTAGATTCATAAAGCTAATAGAAAACAGCTGGAATTTGATCACAAATGTCTCACTTCAAATCTAGTACTCATGCCACTATTAATATAAGACACCTGGTCTTATTCCTCATCCATAGTGCTATCCCCAGTATACAATGTGCTGATTTTATTGCAGAGACAGGTGGTGAAAACTACTAGTAAAATTCTTGACTAAAGGAACGTAGAAATGGTATTTAGCAGAGTGTTTCTAGGTGAGGATTGGTTCCTTTTTTCCTTAGTCTGAGCTGTCAGAAAAATGACTTTCCTTCCATTTGGAAATGACATCCATTTTTTTCCAAGAAGTTAACAGATGGCATTAATTTGTTACAAAGTTAAACTAGGCACTGTGGCTTTTGTGCCTGTAATCCCAACTACATGAGAGGATCGCTTGAGCCCAGGAGTTTGAGGCTGTAGTGAGCTATGATCAGTCCAGTGTACTCCAGCCTGGGTGACAAAGCAGTACCATATCTCCAAAAAAAAAAACCCTAAGTTTTACTTATACTGAAGCTTTTCATTTTTCCATACTAGAAAATGCTCCCAAGCAGGAAGATATATTGGTAAAATCATTCAACTGAAATTGCAAAAATGAAATCTGTCTAACCTATTGAAACTATATTCTTGTAAATATATTGCTTCTTTACTGCAGTAGCAGGTACAATGTTGTTGAAAGTGCCTTGTTACAAATAAATGACAAAAGTGCCTGTGTTACATAATAAGTAGTTTATATATTAACCACTAATCCATTTTGTCTGCCAGACAGCTAAAAGCCTTCCAACTTCCAATTAGAAAAGTCTAAATGAAATGTTAAAGGGAAATCTATCCTTATAAAATAAATCACTTGTATGGTTTTATGTTTTCAAATTTAGTACGGGAATGGAAAATGTCTTCATTTAATATGTCGCTTGGTCATTAAAACAAAGTTAAGTCCCCTGTTCCAAGTGAAGGTTCATAAAATGAACTCTATGTACCTATTTCTTGGAAATCTCACTCTTAACTTGATCAGGCTGTAGCTTGACTTGTTTAGCTTTTGCTTTATAAAAATGATATGAAACCATTGTGAGGAAAAGTTTTAGAAAACATAGCATGGTGATTTTATGTCACTTGAAGGAATATGGCTGTTAAAGTCACTATAATTAGCAAGGGCTTTCTCTATGGAATTTTGACTATTTCTTTAGAGTCAATCAAACGGAGTCTCAGAATCCAATCTGGGGTTAGATGAAAGTGAGAGAGCCATGATGGAGGATGCTTTCTAGGTAATGGAGGAAAAAAAGGTACCAGATACAGAGTTATGCACTCTTTTACCTGTGTTACTTCATTTAATCCAACAACCTTATGAGGTGAATATAATCCCATTTTACAGATAAGAGAACAGACTCAGGCTGTTACTTTTGAATGGTTAGCAGTTTTTGAACAGTTACTATATGCCAAGCGCTATTCTAAATGTTTTGCATCTATTAACTCTATCCTTACAACTCCCATTTCACAGATGAGGAAACTAGTAAGTGGCAGGGCTTAAGTTCACACCAAGATGTTTCTAAGTTTTTGTGAACCTAGACGCACTCTATCACCTCTGCTAAAGATTTGTAAAGATACACAGAGAAGCACAGAAGGTGGGACACCCTTTTGATAACCTCACAACCAGGGCTCATAGATAACTGGGATCTTTACATATTGAGGGTATAACAGTAGCTCCTAGCAGTCTGACAAGAGATGGGGATTATTAATAAGTCTAATAAATGTTTCCTTCAGAAGCTGGTGTCTGTTGCTCCTGCCTCTAACATTATTAAAGCATTGTGATGATGTAATGACCATTATTGACTTACTCTGTTTCTGTTGCTCCAGTCAGCACCCATTATTGACATAACCAACCTTTCTTTCAAACTCTGAGAGAGCGGATCAGATAGGCTGAGCCAATCATCATCCCAGCAGACCCCCTACTGGGCAAAGTTCTCATGCTAAACTGTCTCACAAACAGATGAAAAGCCCATTATATGCCTGCAGGTGTGGAATGGTCTTTAGGTATAAAGACAAGCCTTACAGTGAGCATGGGAAACCCACTAAATACCCTTTCCTGTAGATTATCTGACCCCTAAGCCCATATACAGTTATACCTTGTCTATGTTGCCTTTTTTATTACGGTGTACCAACATTTTTATGGCACTGGGCCCTTATGTCTTTTCCATCATCTTAACTGTAGATTATCCATGTCCCAGATTAGAGCCAGAAGGCATAAGTTTGTCTCCAGTGTCCCAGCTTTTCATTTTAACACCCACTGCCCTACTTACAGCAGCCCTCCCTCCCATCACGTGTCAGACTCCATTGCTTTCTAGAGAAGAAACTAACGCTTATTGAGTGCTTACTATGTACCAGGTGTGTCACAAACATAATCTCTTATAATTCTCAGAACAGTCCAAGAAAGTTAAATATTATTCCCATTTTATAATAGGCTGAACCTGAGGCTCAGAAAAATAAAGTGACTTAGAGTTTCAGAGCTAGGGAATGAGAGCCTGGACTTAAACCCAAGTCTGTTTGAATCCAAAATCCATGCTGTTTGCATTCTGCCGAATTGTCTCTGAAAGAGAGGCATCTGCCAAACTCACTCATGAAGAATTAGGAAAATCTGCAAGACAATTTGGATTTTAGGTAATAATAGCTACCTTTTTTTTTTCTTTTGCTATTTCCTATGTGCTGAGCACCGTGCTAAGGCACTTATCTCTGATCATTACAACTCTTCGATGAAAGTACTAATCTTTACCCTTCTTTACAGATGAGGAAACTGAACTTTAGAGAAATTAAGCAATTTCCCTTAGATAAAGAATTAGTAAATGGCTATGCCCCTGTTGGAACCTTGACTCTTAATCACTAGATGTGCTGTTTTCCCATTTTAAAATCTTAGGACGAGGGCAATTCTTAACACAAGCACTGCTGGTAGAATATGAGGCATAACTGCAAGGCTTATGAGAAGATTATTTTAAGTGGACTGCTTCTGTTTATAAGGCAATCCCTGTCTGAGGCATCCCTCTTCTTGCTTATGTGGAGATAAACATTTTAGAAACACTGTTACTCACCATTGCAACCCCAATTCTTATTAATAAATTAAGCCCCTATGTAACAATTAAATGACTCTTGATGCCCACCTTAATGCAGGGATGATCATCTCGTTGCAGCCCTTTGCTTTTTCTCCTGCAGCAAGTTGTACTGGATAACCATGAGAGCTGAGTCTGACTAGCTAGGAGTCACTGCTTTTCTGAGGATGGAAGATTGTTAGGGCCCCTTTGGGGTTGAATACAGAGTTTCATTGTCTTAAGCCTTCTCTGCATGAGCAGGCTCTGCTCATTTAATTCAATACTGAGACGTGGGGGCTGAGGGCTGCCCATACCGGGGCAAATACAGCAAGATCTATAAGTTAGCTGTGTCTCCTCCCCAGTGGGGTGATTCAAAGTGGTCCTGGATCATTTCAAGTCCTTGGAATATTTGCTATTGATCAAACAACTGTTTCTACTTACTGCCTGGAGCTATGAGCCAGTGTAAACCGGGGTCTTACTGTTCTGGAGGGTCTCTAGAACTTGTAAATCTTCCACTGAAAGCAGCTTACTAGGAGGGGGAAACAGTGGGCCACTCAGGGTTCTCCAAGCAGCCTCCGAAGTACAGACTCCCACAAAGAGTCCCTGTTTCTTCTTTGGCTCTTGGACTACCCCTTCTGGACAGGAGAGGAGGCTGCAGTGACAGCCAGCTTTTCCTTGGGCTTCTTTCCTCCCTGTGAATACCCAGAAGATCAAGCTGTCTGTGAATGTCCAGGCTCCTAACCCCTCATGGAACAGATGGGGACATTGAGACCCAAACAAGGACATGCCTGGTAAAATATGCTGTATCCACATCAAATCAGTGGCATTTCTTGGCTCTTAGAGATGAGGAATGACAATATTTAATTTGCATCGAAAGAGTAGTTTTTAATGATTCTATAAAATTTACTAAACTTCAACTTATTTTTCTCTATGGTGAGGATTTATCACTATTATTGTTTCACCATCATGATCATTATTCAATTATTCAAAAACGTGAATTTCTCTAACACCTCTAATTTAAATCATGCTTTCAAATGTGTCATAAAAATTCATTTTCACTAGGGCGGGAGGCAGGGCAGGATATTATTAACCTCCTGTTGTAGATGAATATCTGGAAGTGAAAATAATGGCTGATCTCTCTGAGGTCAAACCCAACCACCTGTGGAGCTAAGTTTCCAGTGGTCTCCCCAGTTTTTCTGCCCTACAGAATATTGGCACCTTTTGCCCAAATACCACCTAGCAATAAAATTATCTTACTGCTCCCAAAGATGGCGAGGGTATGATGTGAGGAATGGCTCAAAATGCTCCCACGACCACCATATCACACATGAAAACAAATCCAACAAACTCTTTGCCACCAGCCACAATGCCTGGAGACTCATTCTTTGAGCTGCTGCTTTTCATACAAATTCCTTGAAATAAATATCCCATTAAGTAGTATCAACCATTCACACATTCAATGTGAATTTATGTATTTAAATTCAGCAAGTCAGCTATCTAGCCCTAGCCAGATATTAGAGAAATAAAAAGTACAAGTAGAGTTTGACTGGAGTGAGAGTGGATAATAACTGCTGCCCAGAAATAGTGTCAGTTGGAGAGTTAGGAAGTCAGGATTGGGCGATGTGAGGGGAGTACCTGGGAGAGACACTGAAAAGATTTGGGAAGAGTATGCTGCAGACAAGCTTTGCCAGCCTCTCCGTTGGGCTCAGAGCCTGTCTTATCCCTCCCAGAAGTGATGACCTCAGCAGCTGTCAGGGCTGGGGCACAAATCTGCCAGCCTTGTTCTATTTGTCATAACCTCCTCAGACACACTGGAAAACATCTTCATTTCTCTGAAACTATTAAGTAGGAAATAATCCAATCCCAACCACCTTAATGTGTTTTACAAGCCTAATCATAAGTTTAGATGTAAATTTGACTCTTCTGTGAAGGTGAGCCACTTTAGTGGCACCTTTTTTAAGTTGGGAGTGTGAAGGAGGGGAAAGGGCAGCACTCTTTAAATGGTGCTGGAAAGGAAAAAAAATCTGATGCTGTCTCTACTCTGTTGTAAAACCTCATTCAAAGCAGCCTTTGATCTGTCTCCTGCTTTCAAAAATGGCCCAGGGACGCCCACAGGGACTCACCTTAAAATTCAGTGGTATAGTCAGCTTCCTACAAGGATGTCTCCTGCCCCAAACTCTCCACTATTTGTCAACTGAAGTATCTTAAGTTCCACCCTTCTAACATATTTGGGGTGTTTTAAAGTTATCCGTACTCTTGGAGGGAACCCTGAAACTGTCAAAGCTAATATCCTAATATAGTGCTTCTCAAAGTGTAATGTTCAAACAAGCAGCATCAGTATCATCTAGGAACTTGTTACAAATGTGATGTCTTCCACATTTATAAGGTAGGGTGTGGCTTACAAAATGCCATAAAGTATGGGTAGAGAGAGGCAATCTGTGTTTTAACAAGCCTACAGATAATTCTGGTGCATGCTAAAGTTTGAGAACCATTGCCTTAGTAGGACTTAATTTACCAAATATTTTTTATCTTGCATAGCAGCTTGTCATTATAGCTATTTTAAGCACTTACTACATGCCAAATATTAGCCTTTACAAGGCTTATCTCATATAATTCTCAGAATAACTCCACAATGTAACTATTATTATTTTCTCCATGTTTGGGATGAAGAAACTATGCCTGAGATTAAATTACTTACCCAAGGTTATTTAGCTAGTGAATGGTGGAACCTATATTAGATCTTAGGCCTTCTGGACAGACTGGTGATTTTCAACCCTGGATCTACAGTAATATCACTTGGGAGCTTATAAAAATCCCAAAGTTGATGTTATACTCCAGACCAATTATTAATACATCAGAATTTCTGAAGGTTGGGCACTTTGTTAACTTTTAAAAGCTTTCCATATGATTTCAATGTGTAGCCAAGACTGAGAACAATATTTGTTGTGAACCCCAACTACACATTAGAATCACCTGAAAAGCTTAAAAGTTGACTGTAAATTAGGCCAATTCAATCCAGTTATCAAAGATATGCAGCTATTTAAAGATTCCCACCTGGCTGGTGTGGATTGACAACCCTTTCTTTACCATCTCCTTGGACTTTAGAGAAGAGGGCCTATGGAAATAAGTCTTGATTGATACTGGGGACCTGATGTCAAAGGAGATGTCAAAAGGCAACAAAGACAAACTATTCACTATGTTGCCAAGGGTCTGCCTGCCCTAAGCAGGTTTATGTTTTCCCTAATTCTGGGTGTTTCTTCTCCTATCCTTACCTCCTATTCCCAAGACTCCATTTTTGCCCTTACAAGAAAAGCAGTAAATATCATAATTGTTAAGTGCAAGACTCTGAAACCTAGGCACTTGCCACCTAGGTGACCATGGCAAATCAGCGAACCTCTTTTTGCCTCAGTGTCTTCATCCGTAAAATGTAAATAATTTTATTACCTATCATAAAAGTCTTCAAATGATCATCATGAGGACTAAGGGAGAGATGATCCGTGTAACGTGCTTAGTGCATTGACAAAGAGAAAGTGGTCAATAAGTGTTAGCCTGTAAGACTCAGTTACTTCATCTGTCAACTGGGGATGAATATACCCACTCTACCTATCTCAGGAGGTTATTGCTAGGATCAAAGAAAAAAATATATATATAATATATATATTTTACATATTATATGTGTGTGTGTGTGTGTGTGTATGAAGAGCACTTTGTAAAATGAAGTAGGCCATATAGCTGTAAGAGGTTATGAGTTCTTATTATTTTCCTTAAGGTTGATGTAGAGTAAGAGTCATTGTCAGAGGGAGTTAAAGGAGTCCCTAAAATCATTGAGTCTTGGAGCTAGAAAGGCTTTTAGAAATCATTAGTCCAACACCTTCATTGTTGAGATGATAAAAATGGAAGTCAGAGAGGAATAAGGATTTGTCCAGGTCACCAGAAATTAATGGCACAGATTAGAGGAGAGTCCAGGATTAATGACACTGGGTCCTAAGCTTTTGATACTGTTTTACATTCTCTGCCTCCTTCTGTCTCTGTCTGCCTTCCTACCCCACCACCCCCAGCTCCCAAGCCCTACTCTTCATGTCCTGAATTGTAAACATGGAGGCTGAGCTGTCATGCACCATTAAACAGCAGTACTGCTTCTTTTTAGAGGCCATAGAATTAATGTGATCAATTAAGATTCCCCCTCATAGGCTGTGTGCAGCACAGACTGTGTAAGTCAGGAACATAGGGATCCTTCTGAACTGAGGAGTGAAGGTAGCATATTTCTAACAGTCTGTACTTTTGGACCTCACTCAACTGGTACACACTGCTCTAGCCTCCCTAACACACTAAATGGTAAACTTGCATAGTCAGAACAGGACATATTTCTCCTCCCTTATCTAGCTTTCAGATAAGACATAATAGTTTTTGTTTCTGGTCAGATTACATGATAGTTTTAAAAAATTCAGTTTCTGGATTAGGAGTGGGCTGAGGGGAGGATGGTGTGTTTAGGCCTAAAGTTAAGGCCAGTCTTACGCCAGATAGGGCAGAGGAATTGACTGCCCATACAGAGTTACTTGTGGTTGCTTAAAAGTTTCACTTATGAGAAACTATCTCTTTGATTTCTAAGATATGGTGCCTGAAATGCCACAATTATCTATTTATTGTCACTACCCCATTTTGTACATGAGATTGCATATGTGAAAGCACCCAGCACCTACCTATCAATAATTTAGAGCAAAAATCAAATCGAGGTCATAGGAAGATGGCGGATGAGAAAAGCCTCCAGTCAGAGTGTCTCTGCAAAAAAGACGAATTTTAGAAGAAAGAGAAAAAAATAAGCTAGCAGAGAAACATAGATCGGGTGAGGGTTGGAAGGAAGGGTGCCTGAAACTACAGGAGACTTCATGGGAAGACCTTGCAGAGGAGACCTGGAAGGAGAAAGGTCTCAAGAGGCTTGGAGACCAGCAACAAGGGTAGGTGGAGCAGTTAACTTTCCCCTCCCTTGCATCTTGGACTGTTGGTAGCCTCCTGAGCGGTTGGAGAGACCTGCCGATGCCAGCCCAGAGACGGCTGCTGCCAGTGAGCAGAGGCCTCTTCCGGACTCAGCGCCGGGCTCCTAGCCCCCTCGGGGCACCTCCCCGGGCGCAGACCCAAGCCTATCAGCAGACGCCATATTGCTCCATTCTCTCCTTCCCCCGCCCTACCTGTGGGTGCCCAGAGAGACAATTTAGCCATCACACGGAGACATCTCCAAGGAAAGGGGCCTTTCCTTTGGGGGCCCTACAGCAGACTGAGGGATACTCAGACTGCGAGTTCCCTACCCGCCAGCCCTCCCAGGTGCTACTTGCCTAGGGACTCCAGGAGAGTGGGGCAAAGCCCGAGGTAGAGTGAGATCGATCCAGCTTGGGCACCCTGTGGGTGATTCAAGACCAGCACCCCTCCCTCTGGCAGGGGGAGGGATTGATCTCCAGGGTCCAGGGGACAGGCCTGTGGACCAGACCCTGTACACCCAGGTCAGGATCTCACTGCCCCGGGACACAGAAGAGAGATCTGTGAAAAAGCCTACTGAGGAGTGTGTGTCTTCAGGGAAAGATCAGCATGCCAGAGCAGCAACCCTCCTCCCAAAAGAGGGCTGTGCACCCAGCTCAGGCTACGATCCTTGGTAGGGAACCTCCCAGTGCACATCACAGCCAGGGGAGATCCATTGGCCTGAGGTCCCGCTTGCTGGCAGAGGCCTGGGAGAGTCCACAGAGAGGGGGAGAGTGGAGGGGAGCGAGACCTGCTCCAGAGTGCAGGTCTCGGACAGCCCCAGCCACCAAGCCCACACTTTCAGCTAAGTGGAGCCATTTCGGCCCCTCCTGGCAGCTTTGAACAGAAACAGAGTAGACCTTTGACCCTACTACCAGCAGTTGTGGAGCCTGAGGTCAGGCTTACCCAACCCAGCCCCACCCAGACTCACTCCTCCCACAGAGGTGGAGAATAAGGACACACCTGGAAATCCCAGGACCCCACCCAGCACCCGAGGCACAAGAGGGCCTCTCTAGAGGAACAAAAGCTAGCTACAGGACCCAAAAACAGCACTGCAGCTCGCTCCTCCCTGCAAGTGCCACCTACTGACAGGGAGGTCATCCTGCACACGCTTTTACTGCATCTACTGATTCATCATAAAGGGTATGGTCAAATCTCACCCACAAACACCACCTACTGGCTCAGACACTAAACAGGGCGTGTCTTTATCTAAACGAAAATCCAAAGGCAAGAAGGAATAACTGATCCGGATGGGAAGGAACCAGTGAAAGAACTCTGGAAGTATGAAGACTCAAACAGAAAGAACACCCACAAAGAGGAACAACAGCTCCCCAGCAATGGACATTAACCAAACTCAGAACACTAAAATGACAGAAGAAGAATTTCAAACATGGATTGTAAGAAAACTGAATGATACACAAGAAAAAATGGATAACCAACACAAAGAAACCACAAAAAAAATCTAGGACTTGGAAGAAAAATTCACTAAAGCAATTGAAATAACAAATCTGATAAAGGGCTGATAACTAGAATCTACTTAGAACTCAGGAAAATTAACAAGAAAAAATCAAACAACCCTATCAAAAAGTGGGCAAAGGACATGAACAGAAACTTTTCAAAAGAAGACAGAATAATGCCCAAAAAACATATGAAAAAATGCTCAACATCTCTCATCATCAGGGAAATGCAAATCAAAACCAC
>RJWJ010028066.1:0-21696 GCA_004363605.1 Indri indri
CTACGGCGCTTTCCCACTCCTCTGCCTGCCTTTGAGTCTCTGCCTGATGGCAGTGATGGTGGCTGACTCTGGATAGTCTGTGCTTGTTCTCATTTGGATGGTCTTTGCTCATTTCCAAAAGTAGCTACTTAATAAATATTATTTTTTCCCCATGTATTCCTGTTTCTCCTCTACTGGTGGGTACTAAAATGTTCTTGGTGATCTTCTCTCTCACTTTTATTAGTGAGTCACAAATAATTCTTCTGAATGTTGAATGAAGCCTCTCATTTCACCTTAAAGATATATCCCTAATATATTTCTTATTTTCCAGACCAGATGTTTTCCAGGTCACTGTTATCTAAAGAATCTCCTGCAATCCTTGGTAGTTATGGCTAGAAGGACTAGAGAGAGAGGGATTGGCATGAGGGAGGGAGGTCTGTGGCCAAACACAGACCAAATTGCATGTGAGTTTTGTAATTAAGGTTCACGTTATCATTATTCTTATTCTTTCTAAAAATTTTTTTTAATTTAACCTTGTCACTGGCAAGCATAAAAAGAAATAGGCTTCCAGATGGAGAAGCTGAATTCATTTTAACCTTCAAAAAATATAAAAAACAACTTTCCATTAAACAGCCACTAAAAAAATGTCTAAGTTAAGACTGGTATGAATCTTCTGATCAGGGGTTTTTCTTCTTTTCTAACTGCAAAACTAAGCAATTGGGGAAAAGCTGTCAGGAAGAACTGAGCTTCTTGGCTTCAGTCTGTTTTGTGTGGCCCAAGTGTTATTTACAGAGGGGCTTTGCAGGTATTATAAACACTGGCAAGATTTCTTTGGAGTTCGTTGGGCAAAGGAGATGTGTACACACCACTCTTCCAGAGATGAGCAGAAACTGGAAAGAGGGATGGCTATGCACAGGGGTCCAAATTATCTGGAAAACAGCTTGCGGGAGTCCTGCGATTATGTTAGTAAGATATATACCATATGCTGGCTTGGGCATGCTAGTACCCTGGGGCACCTGAATTTTGTAAGAGGATGACAGCAGTGACCACTCAAATAGAGATGGCTCCCAAAGCTGGAGGCTGCTTGTTTGAATTCCTCTGTGTTTCTGATGGAGAGATTCTGTGGCTATCCAGGTTGCCTGACCTCAAAGCTCCCTGTAATTTGGAAACCAAATGATTCATTTGTCCTGTTAAGCAGCACCAAGGTTTTCTGAATCAATTGTGCACTTATTTCAGAAGCAAAGTAGATAATGAGAACCCTTCATTTCAGGGCATGCAGTAAACTTTGAAGGCTGGTTTCCATGCCTGGTGGCGATAGAAACAGCCTTTGTAAAGTAAACAGAATGGGCAGTGTTGGTTTTTGATAGGGAAATTATCTACTAAGCTGGGCCTCATTTCTGCCCCAACATACTCCCCCTCTGTACATCACAGATGACCGCAAAGAGTCTGCCTTACCTAGGGAGATCAGTCTACTTTATAGCACTGGCTCTCTACAGAGCATACTGACTTCTCTGATGTAGGACAATGTCAGATATAAGCATAATCTAACTTTATATGGAAGTCCAGCTTTTCTCATCCAGTCCTGTGTCATGGCCTGTGATATAAGACAGAAGAGTTCCTTAGTTCCTTCCCTGACATTTTTGCTTTGTTTTTAGTCAGAATGACCACAGCGGAGGCAGCAGACCAAAGTGGTCATTCCTAAGTCTGCTTATTCTAATTTATTCATTAGTTTAGTCGTTTATTCAAAGGTCATGTGCACTTACTGCTTGTTCACTTTATGCCAGCTACTGTGCCAGATGGTTACTTGGGAAGATATAAAGAGCTCATTTTTGGTGGCAGAGGCAGATTTATGACCTAGAACAACTACTTCATGCATTGAAATTTCTAACAAGAGGTATGAAGCTTGCAATGGGACCACAAAGGAGATAGTTGAGTATCATCTGCGATTTACTTGTCTATAGACAAGGTAACTCATGCGTATGTAAGCCAATTTAATCTATACTTTAGGAGGATCAGTTAGTACCCAAGGACTTCTACTGAAGAATTTAGGTCCTAGGTGTAGTGAATTACTTCTACCCAGAGAGTTTCATACTCTAGAGGCATGCATTTCAAATATTGGTATTGGCATATGCCCAAAGGGATTTGCCAATTACATAATACATGTTAGAATAATTTTTCTTAGTGAAAACTTGCAGTGTTTAAAATATATGCTTGGCTATTTGGCTACAATAAATTATCTCCTTACATCAACCCTTGTGTAACTGGTGAATAAGTATTTGGTGAAACAGGGACCTGAACCCCTCACATTGGTGCCCTAGACCAAGAATCCCATTTGTTCCCCTAATTAACAAAAGATTCTGCCACTGAGCCTTATAAGAATAATAGTTAATTTCGCTGTCAAAATATTTGTTGCATTTGCCTTGGGGTGAGTCTTTCATGCAGAGGCTTCATGTCAAGACTGTGTGCTTGACAGAGAGTCAGGACTTCAACAAGCTTACAAGAATTGATTGTAAGAGTATTCTATCCCTGCTTAGCTAATGAACATCGCTTTGGTGGTAGTATTTGGTCTGAAACTTGCTTTCATTATATATCACTCAGTTGAACTTATGGACAGAACATATAGTTTACACCTTCTTCTAGTTCTGGGGAAGATACCAATATTTACCAAGATTCTAAATACAATTGGCCGTGTTGACTTAGATCGGATCTCGACAGATAGCTTCCTACAGGAAGTGGTGGTTTTGTTGGGTTTTGAAGCCTCTTTATTTGTTCCCCAGCTTTTACAGATTTGAAAATGAGTCATTTCCCCAGACCTACTACACAGAGCTGTGCAACGAATACCAGCTTGAGAACAAAGTGCATGTCATTGGAATTTTAGTTCCCTCAGTACCTCACTTCTGACCTCAGGAAAAGTTTGAATGTCTCAGAGGCTGCGTCTACATCTGTAATACAAGAAAAGTTTCATTTGGATGATCTATCAAGTTCCTCTGTAATTCTTTGATGGGATACAGTGAAACACAACTGGGTTAAAGAAATGTATCCCTTAAGAAAAAGAGAAGACCTTGACGCAGGTGGGAAAAGAATCAAAGAGCAAAAGGGAGTCTTTTCTGAGTCAAGCATGTCTTTGATGAGCAGTCATTTACTGAGCACACAGTTATTTAAGAAGTGCAGTCTGGTCAGTAAGACAGAAGTGAAACTAGGCTGTATGTTTTAGCAACATGATTCCCTTTCAACTTCATTTTCCTTATCTAAAACGGAGGCTAAATGTTAACAACTGTCGGATTTGTTTTGAAGAGTAAGGCTAATGCTTGTAAAGTGAAAAACGCAGTTTCTGATATATAATAGGCACTTAAGGAATGATAGCCATTATCATCATTACATTAATGCCAAGTATAAAATGACAATTACAGTCAGGGAACCATATCCCGGCAGTGGTGCCCCGGAGGGAAGGGGGAGAAGGAATACCCAAACTTTGAGAGATAGAGAGTGTGAGGGAGGGTTTCTCTAAAGTGCTGGGGTGTAAGGGTTTTTTCCCCAAGAAGAAAAGGGGAGCATCAGTTGCAAGACAGGCTGAAGATGAATATTGAAAAATATTTGGAGAATGCAAGTAATTTGGATAACTGAAATGAAGAATGAGAGTAAGAGGAGATAAGTCTATAACACAGGCAAGGACCAGATCAGGAAGAAGGAAGGGAAAAAAACTGGTAATTCTTGAGTGACCCCATGTACCATATAATGACTTAGACATATTAGCAGATTATTTAATTTTCAGAGCAATCCTGCAAGATGGCCCTATTTTACAGAGGAGAAAACTGGCATTGTGGGTCATGCTAAAAAGTTTACATATTATTCTTTCAGTTATAAGGAGCTTCTGAGAGCTTTTAAACAGGGGGATGCCATGAATTATGCAGTCACCAAGAAAGCTGGCCTCCCTGGAGATCCCTAGAGGATGAGGCCACAGAGCTACCTTACAGGGCTTTTCAAACAGCATGTCAGGAGCCACATGGCTGAAGCAGGAACAAGGAATATCTGTCAGAAAAAGGGCCAGGCTTGGCTGGGTCCAGCTGGAAAAGGCTCTCATGGGGAGACCTGTCATTCAGGGGCTGCCAGCTTGTTCCGTATCCTCTCCTTGCTGTGCCCACATACTTTCCCCTGCCAGACGCAGGTCCCACAGGATGCCTACAACAAGCCTGTAACTGGGGAGAAAAGTTAGTGTGAGCTAAATCACTGCTGTGGAACAGAAACAACCTTGACTCAGAACAGCTGTTCCTGAGAAATGCACTCAGAGATTTTAAAACAGTTTGCACGCACAACTCAGAGTAAAGAGCTTGGGGCAAAAAGCATAGTGGGCGACCTATGTGAAAATAGAAGTGTAACCAAAACACAGAATTTTAGAGTGGAGTCTGAAATCACCAAAGGGAGGTTCTGAAGTATCAAGGGGAAGACCATCTGGGTTCTGAAAATGTGGTAGCTGGGATTTCTCGATATGTAACCGACCAGCTAATGCCAAGAGGAAAGGATCTTAGAATGACCCTTCTGTGTCTGCTGCCAGCTGCTTGTCCATGGCTGGAAGTTGTGGCTGCTCTTGTGGAGAAATGGACTGGATCCATCAGAAGAAGGTGGAGCTGCAAAGGGAGACAACAATGATTTATAAAATGCCTCAGAATTGGTCCAGTGTGAAAGAGTTTCTTTTTTTCTCTTTCTGTTTGAGGAAACTGAGGCTCAGAAAAGTGAACTGATTTGCTCCAGGTCAGATAAATTAATGATTTACTCATTGAGACCCCCCCCCACCCCAAAAGCATAAGATAAACAAGAGTCGATGAATCTTAAAACCAGCCTAATTTTTATGGTCAAAATCACCCTTCCCCATCTCTAACAACATTATACTAATGAGAGGTTAATAAGAAAGAAAAGTCAAAGGTCCATGATCATCACAAGGGAGCAGCTATACTCCTGGCTACCATTATATAAGGATAGGGCCCGGGGTTGGGGGACTTGGGTGGGAGGGAGGGAAAGATCTGGGTCTCAGCTGGACCAGGGATTGCCAGGATGCTAGCCTGGTGTCACTTCAGCTGGATGAAGGTGTTGTTCTACTGCAGTGTACACACGACTGACAGTGCGCAAATGGCTTCCACTGAGGGGCCTGCAAATTCTCTGTGATATCTTCATATCTGAAATCTATAACTTTGATGAATGAGACTATTATAATGTGAAGCAATATGTCAGGATGAATTCTGGTCTTTTTATCAAAGCTCAA
The DNA here is from genome assembly GCA_004363605.1 of Indri indri. NCBI lineage: Eukaryota > Metazoa > Chordata > Mammalia > Primates > Indriidae > Indri > Indri indri. The sequence continues at coordinate 5,237 of RJWJ010028066.1, forward strand.
AGCATATAGGAGATTGCTAATGGACAAAAATTTCTCCCCTTTGTTTCTGTAAACCATCTCTTTCTGCTGTTGATTGTCTGCCCTGGAAAATATAAGATGATTTCTGATTTAGCCTCAAAACATGTATAATGTTTTCATAAATTAGCAACTCTAGTATTCAATGACAGTAAATGCCTTGGCCACAGATAGAATGATTGGGGTTTAGTGGTTTAGCCAACTACAGTTTAAGGTGAAACTCCATCCAACAGATTTTATAGTTATTAAGGGATTCAGGAAGATAAAAATTAAAAACCTCTCAAGTTCAAATGAAAATATTGATGTTAGAAATAGCTGCTTTGTTATCATTTATTGAATATCATTCTATCAAGTGGTGAGAGCAGTGATGGAGAGGCATAATCTCCACCTTCCAGGTGAGCGAGTGCTGACATTACTGAATACACATTATAGGTTAGACATTTTTCTTATACATATATGTTGCTTGCTTGCATTACTTACATTAATTTGCTGACGTTTAAAGCACGCTCATGAAGTATTTTCCACATTATGCAAATGATGAACTGAAGTTCCAAGAGGTTAACACACTTGAGCAAAGTCATACGGTTTGTGTCAGGGCCAGAATTAAATCCACTTCTGTTTGATTTCAAGTCAATAGTGTTTCCACGTCATCACCTTGGAGAAGTACGTGATATCTGCCAGAGCTCATGCAAGAACAAGAGGAGATGCCAGGACTAGACACCGGACACATCCGTCACCTATTGGCAGATCCGCTAGGTGTAGTTTACAAATGGCTTCTGCCAAGGGGCCTGCAAATTCCCTTTGACATCCTCATATCCAAAATCTGTAACTGTGATGAATGAGGCCATCCCAGTGTAAGACTACATGACAGGGCGGGGAGGCCTGATCTTTCTCACCTATGATTAAACAGGCAGCTGAGAATAATATATCTAAGTGTTTTACCTCAGAGTTCACCTTTTTGGCAGCCTGATTGGCCATGGCTTTCTCTGGTCACCCCTGATGGAAAAAGTTATTCATACTCAGAGAAAATGAGATGGTGTGTTCTGGGATCCAACTTGCCGAATAGGACATATACTTTGTTAACCACCAGCACCCTATCACAATCTTTTGGCCAAACTAGACCAATTTCTGTCCCATATCTTTTGAGGACACCACAGAGAATGTATGTATAATTGACATCTCCTGCTAAATATAAAACTTTTTCACCTAAAATAAGTTTGACTTTTCTAACTGAATTTTCTTGTGGCCCCTTCTTGGTTTCCACCTACCCCAGAGTTGACGATTTTCTAGGAGTCCCTCTCCTTGCTGCTTGCCTTGGACTCTACTAGTTTCAGGTGAAACCCTGAGTCAACCAACAGCCAGGACATTGGAGTGACATAGTGTCTTCTACAGATGAATTTGTCAGAAGTAAGAATGGACTTACTAACAAATGTATTGATCCTGGTAAGTCCTAGTTCAATAGACCTCAGAAACGGACCATAGCATGCATTCTACTTGGCGGGGGGTGTCCTTCTGTGTTTCTGCTTATCTTTTTTCTAAAACATAGAGGTGAGAGGACATAGGGGAGCTGGCTGATCACTTAATAAAACTTCCAATTTCTTAGTAATAATATCTGTAATATGCAAGAATTAATTCTTTCCAAAAATTATTAGATAGAAATCATTGCCTGGGCTGCAGTGTTTCAAAACTACATATGGGTAGGGTAAAATTTGGATCGGCTTACTCAAAAGACTTAGATTAAACATGTACATCTGCCACTAATTTTTCTGAATGACTTTCCAAGATAATCTCTCCCTCAAAGTCTCACTTTCTAATTCCCAAATGAGGAGACTGGGAAAAAACCAGAATAGAAATCCGTTGTACATGCTATGCCGAATGCAAGCATTGGTAATTCATCTTTTCTCCTGACTGTAGATGTAACGGAACAATATTTTACAGCTCGGCATTCAGGCAGCTATCACTATTCAATGAGATTTTGCATAAGATATAAAATCCATTTGTCATCTCTGAATATCAGATGTCAGACATAGCTCTAACATTTTATGATTATTTTCTTTAGTGCCCTTTTTGGCCCGGGAAAAATTGTAAAAAAGACATTTGTCTGATCAATTTGTTATATTTTGTAATACTTTTCAATTTTAAATGCTCTTTTAAGTCCTTTAGCCCATTTATTCTGCAAAACAAAACCGGGAGACATTAAATGTTGTGCTCATGGGTAGTGATTGCTGCACAGCAGCACAAACAGAAGTCAATGACTTAGAACAATAAGCATTTATTGTTGCTCACCAGTCTGTTGGTCTGCTGCACAGTTCTGGCTCAGTAAGAATTGGACATCGACAGTCAGCTGGGAGTTGACTGGGGGTGATCTAGTGTAGGGTGGCCACTATTTGGAGGGTTGAGAAAACTAGGTTCTCCTTCAAACGACTGTTCCCTGTGGAAAAGAGTAATCTGGGTTTGTTCAGATGACAGCAGCAGATATCTAAGAAAGAAGGGACAGGTGCAAGGCCTCTTGAGGCTCAGACCTAGTGCAACATCACTTCTGCCAGCCCAGATCAAGGATTGGAAAAACAGACTTCTTAAGTTTTCAACTGAAAATTGGATACTCCCAGTTACCCGCTTCCAAACAGTGTATAAATCATTTCCATCAACCCAGAACATCTTCCTGTGCCTCTTTTCTGCCGATTCCTTTTCTTACCACCTTCTACTTCTTGAGGACACTTTCTGATTCCTAACTCTGTAAATCATTTTAGTACATTTTTGGATAAGCAGAATCATACATTCATTTCTGTCTTTTTGGTCTAACACTATGTTTTTCAGAGTGACATATACTATTGCATGTATACATTTTTCTTTTAAGTTTATTGATTTCTGTATAATTTTTTCTTCAGATTCTAGTTTTTTGTCTTCTTCGTTCATCACTGTGGGCCTGTGCTGATCCTAGCATTGTGCAAGTAGTAATTATTTTACATACAAATTGAATGAGACAGAATCATTGCGGAACATTTAAAATGTATTTTAAGCATAAAAATGGTAATTATTGCTAATTCCACTAACAATATAACCATAGTGGATTTAGCGTGCTCCTGTCTTATTTAAAAAAATCTGTATGTATTATTTCCTTATAAAAATCCAATTGGGATCATGCATTTATAGACATGCATTCTTCTTACTCACTTGATATTACACTGTGATTATTTTCCAAACCATTAAATACTCTTTCTTTCTTTCAGCCTTTTTGGGTAGTGTTTTTTTTTCTTTTCTACACGGATATATATGCATGCTATTTGTTTCCTTCCCCCCCCCCCTTTGTCCTTGCATTCTTGCTTCCTTTCTTCTTTTTTTCTGTTCTTTCTGAGATTTTTATCTTATCCAGTAATATATATTACCATTTCTTTTATATAATAAATTCTTAGTTAATGAATATGTTAATTAAGTAGCCAGTCAGTTGCAAAACATATGGGAATAATATTTTCAGAAAGCGTTTGAAGGTGGGATAGATTTTTGATCATTTATGATCATTAGAGTCTAGAGGTTATTTTAAAAATCTTGCGCTTGGATGATACACCCCCCAAAATCATCTTACCAGCCAACTTTCTTTTAAAAAGCAATCACTGAATATCCTTTATGTTTATTAGTCTTCTCATCACCTCTTCAAATGGAAATTTTGTGATCTTTCTAATGTTGTATCAATTACAGGCATACCTAGGGGATAATGCAGATTTGGTTGCAGATTTCTTTTTTTTAGTATATAATTGTACTCAGTTCATGTTATTATAAATCAGGTCATGCTAAGATAAATAAAAATACACTAATTCCTTTTTCAAAAAAAAAGATTTCTTTTTTTTATTAATTCTTTTTATTTCAACATATTACGGAGGTACAAATGTTTACATTGTGCATATTGCCCTTGTCCCACCCAAGTCAGAGCTTCAAGGGTGTACATTCCCCAGAAAGTGCACACTGCACCTATTAGGTGTGTATGTACCCTTCCCTTCCTCCCCGCTCCCACCTGCCCGACACCCGATGAATATTATTACTATAAGTGACTTAAGTGTTGATCAGTTAATACCAATTTGATGGTGAGTACATGTGGTGCTTGTTTTTCCATTCTTGGGATACTTCACTTAGTAGAATGAGTTCCAGCTCTGTCCAGGGTAATACAAGAGGTGCTATATCACAATTGTTTTTTGTGGCTGAGTAGAGCTCCATGGTATACATATACCACATTTTATTAATCCACTCATGTATTGATGGGCACTTGGGTTGTTTCCACATCTTTGCAACTGTGAATTATGCTGCTGTAAACATTCTAGTGCAGTTTTCTGTTTTATAGAATATCTTTTGTTCTTTTGGGTAGATGCCCAGTAATGGGATTGCTGGATCAAATGGTAGTTCTACTTGTATCTCTTTGAGGTATCTCCATATTGCTTTCCACAGAGGTCTTACTAGTTTGCAGTCCCACCAGCAGTGTATGAGTGTTCCTATCTCTCCGCATCTGTGCCAACATTTCCTGTTTTGGGACTTTTTGATAAAGGTCATTCTCACTGGAAATAAGTGATATCTCATTGTGGTTTTGATTTGTATTTCCCTGATGATTAGAGATGTTGAGCATTTTTTCATATGTTTGTTAGCCATTAGTCTATCTTCTTCTGAAAAGTTTCTGTTCATGCCCTTTGCCTACTTTATGATAGGGTTGTTTGATTTTTCCTTACTCATTTTCCTTAGTTCTATATAGATTCTAATTATCAGCCCTTTATTGGATGTGTAACATACGAATGTTTTCTCCCATTCAGTAGGTTGTCTGTTTGCTCTCATGATAGTTTCCTTGGCTGTGCAGAAGCTTTTTAATTTTATCAGGTCCCGTTTATTTATTCATTTATTTTGTTGCTGTGATTGCCTTTGGGATCTTCATAAATTCTTTGCTTAGACCGATGTATATAAGAGTTTTTCCGACATGTAAAAACCTCTATGCACTTAAACTGGAAAATGTGGAGGAAATGGACAAATTCTCAGAAACACACAGTCTCCCTAGGCTCAATCAGGAAGAAATAGAATTCCTGAACAAACCAATATCAAGTACTGAAATGGAAACAGCAATAAAAATCCTTCCCAAAAAGAATGCCATCTTTATGGGTGTGGATCACAGTGCTCCAAAAACAATTACAATAGCAACATCAAAGATCATTGTTCACAGATCACCAGAAGAGATAATTATTATATACATAATTATGAAAAAATTTGAAGTACTGTGAGAATTACCAGTATGTGACACAAAGACATGAAGTGAGCACATGCCATTAGAAAAAGGACACTAATAGACTTGCTCAATGCAGGGTTGCCACGAATCTTCAATTTTTAAAAAATTATTTTGACTTGTCTAGTATACCTTCATAGAGATGACAGATGTTTTGTATTAGAATATTTTATCACAAAATTAGTATGCAAAAGATCTCATTCTTCAGCCATTAATGCCCATTCATTGTTAATTTCCATGAGAGTTGCATGGTGAAGGTTCATAATGTCTTTCCCATTTAAGACTGGAGTACATAAAACAGATACTCAAACTATATACTATAAAGCACAAAAAGATTATTTAACTAGGTCTCTTCTGGAGGTGAAAGAAAAGGGGAAGCACAAATCAAGAAAAGATTATGAAATAAGGATGACATTCTTGTCAAAATCTAAAGATGTGGAAACAACCCAAGTGCCCATCAATACATGAGTGGATTAATAAAATGTAGTATATGTATACCATGGAGTTCTACTCAGCCACAAAAAACAGTGGTGATCTAGTACCTCTTGTATTATCCTGTATATAGCTGGAACCCATTCTACTAAGTGAAGTATCACAAGAATGGAAAAACAAGCACCACGTGTACTCACCATCAAATTGATTTTAACCGGTCAACACTTAAGTGCACATGTAGTAGTAACATTCATCAGGTGCTGGGCAGATGGGAAGGGGGAGGAGGGAATGGGTATATTCACAGCTAATGGATGTGGTGCGCACCATCTGGGGGATGGACATGCTTGAAGCTCTGATTTGGGTGGGGCAAAGGCAATATATGTAACCTAAACATTTATACCCCCATAACATGCTGAAATAAAAAACAAATTTTAAAAAAATGCAATGCCTGGGAAGCAAAATAAAGCATAATAAAATGAGGTATGCTTGTATTAATGATTTAGTTTGTCTTTAAGCTATCAGTGGGTTTCTCTGTATTAATTAAATAGAATAATTATTCTCTTTACTTCCATTATTGCCTTCTCTAATCTACCTTACCACTACTCTCACTCTAATTAAAAAAAAAAATGATACGATTATGTTATATTCCTTCCCTGCTAATTTTTTTTTCCAGTGGCCTATCATTTGCCCCCAGGATTAATGACAATGTCAGTTTCTGCTATTTTAAATACGCTATGAGATGGGAGAACAGATTGTGAAAACCACTAAAATGAATTATAATAACTTTATTTGTTTTTTCTTTTCCTTTTTATCCAGTTCTTTCAAGTTAGGCATTATTAAGTTAAAGAACAGAGATTTCATAATAACCAAGTTGTTCCCAATATGTGCAGTGGTGGGCATTGTAACATATAGAAGGAACATGGGTTAGAGAGCCAGCCATGCAGACCTGGTTTCAGATGTCAGCTTGGTTATTTTGAGCCATCAATCATTACATAATAATATATGTCAATTCCTAGTATACACTGAGAATACGAACAGGGAAGTGAGTCCTGGCTTAGATGAGGTTTTAGGCAATTAAAAATAATAGGAGATATGTCAGTAAGGAGCTCGGATAATGGGTTTTGTAAGTAGGCAGTCTCTACAGCGTTTTAAATAGGCCACTGGGGTGATTATATTTGCCATTAGACAGCTTTCATGAGGGTTCGTATGGAGATAGCTCCGAGTGGAGTGAGACCAGTTGTCAAGCTACCACCATTTTGACGGTGAGAGATGATGAGAGACTTAACTAAGAAAATGACAGTAGGATGATAAAAGTGCGAATTCAACTGATATTTATGTGGTACATTGAGAAAAATGGGATTAATTAATTTCATTTTCATAAACTATTTTATTTTTGTATTCTATATACTGAAAAATGCACAAATCATAAGTGTGTAGCTTGCTGGATTTTCACAAAGTGAACACAGTCATGTAACTACCACCGAGACCAAAATATAGAAGATTCCAGTCCCCAGAAGCATTTTTTGTGCCCCTTTCTGGTCACTATCCATCAACCAAACCTCTAAAATCATAGATTAGTTTTTTCTGAGTTTCTGATTATGTGAACATAATCATATAATATGTACTCTTTTGTGTCTGACTTCTGTGGCTCAAAATTATGATTGATAAATTGAAGCATTTTGTTAAGCATTGTTATAGACAGTTTCCTCTCACAGTTCCTTCTATTGTGTAAATACCCCACAACATATTTATCCATTCTATTTATAATGGACATGTTTGGTAGTTTGAAGTTTAGAGCTGCTCTTCTAAAAATTGATACGGATCTTTTTGTACATGTCTTTTGATATAGACGTGCATACAATTCTGTAAATTAGCAACAAATGAAATTGTTGGGTCATAGAACATGCATATGTTTCAGTATATACAGTAAAAGCTTTCCACAGTTTTACCAAAACATACCCCTACCCTTTAGCGCTACATGAGAGTTGGATTACCTCCCAATTTCACCAACAATTGGTGTTATCAGTCTTTTTTCACTTTATCCATTCTGGTGGAGTTTCAATTTGCATTAAAATTGAACAACTTTTATATGCTTATTTGCCAGTCAAATATCTCTTTTCTGAAATTCCTGTTAAATGTTTACCTATTTTTCTATTGTGTGTCTTTCTTTTTCTCATTTATTTCTCTATAGTCTGTATAGTATCCCTTGGTCAATTACAGTATTTCTAATATTCTCTCCCATTTTGTAAGTTGTTCCTTCACTCTCTTGCTGGCATGTCTTGATAAACAGAATTGTAATGTAACCAATGTATCAGTTATTACTATTAAAGTTAGTGCTTCTTGTGCCATATTTGTACTACCTTTTCCTATCCTCGAGGTCCTAAAGCTCTTTTTCTATATTTTCTTTTAGAAAATTTGTTTTAATTTTTACATGTGGGTGTACAATCCACCTTAAATTGATTTGTGGGTATAAGGATCCAGATATTTTTAGTACATATAACCACCTGATTTAGGACCATATTTTAGAAAGACCATGCTTTCCCATCACTTTGCAATGACATCTGTGTCAAAAATCAGAGGTCTGTGTATATATTGGTGTATTTTTGGACTCTGGTTGTGTTCCATTGAATGATATATCTGCCCCTTTGTTAATATTATAATGTCTAAATTGCTTAAATTTCTATTCGTATCTTAATATCTAATATTTTAATTCCTCTAATCCTGTTTTCTAAGATTTTTTCTGAGTATTTCATGACCTTTGTATTTCAGTGTCAATTTGGATATCAGCATGTCAATTCCTACACAATAGTAACAAGAGACGTGCTGGTATAATGTTTGAAATTGCATTGAATCTATAGGTCACTTTGGGAAATATTATGTAGTATTTGGAATTCTAAATTATGTACATGGTATATTTCTCCATATCTTTATTTATTTAATAATTTTCAATAATTTGAAAAATAGTTTGTAATTTTCTTTGTAGAAGGGTAAAGAAAAAAGCAGATTTAAAGAGAACCTCTAGATCTTCATTTTGAGTGACAAGATCCATGATGCTGTTCTACAGACATACCTCATTTTCTTACACTTCGCTTTCTTTGTGCTTTGCAGATATTGCATTTTATTATAAATTAAAGGTTTGTGGCAATCCTATACAGAGCAAGTTTATGGGTGCTGTTTTTCAACAGCACGTGTTTACTTCCTGCTTCTGTTTCACATTTGGGTAATTATTGCAATATTTCAAACTTTTAAAACAATTATTCTATGTAATATGGTGATCTGTGATCAGCGATCTTTGATATTGCTGTTTGGGGGCAGTACATACCACACCCACATAAGACAGCACATTTAATAAGTGTTGTGTGTATTGTAACTGCTCTACTGACTGGCTGTTCCCCTGTCTCTCATCCTCCCCTCAGACCTCCCCTGAGATGCAACAATATTGAAATCAGGCCAATTATTTAATAATAACGAGACAATCAACAGTAGGAAGAGTCTCATGTCTCTTGTTTTAAAACAAAAGCTAGAAAAGAAATGAGTAACCTTAGTGAGGAAGGCATATTGAAAGCCAACATAGGCTGAAAGCTAGGCCTCTTATGCCAAACACTTAGCTAAGTTGTGCAAGCAAAAAAAAAAAAAAAAGTTTTTGAAGGAAATAAAAAGTGCTACTCCAAAGAATGCAAGAATGATGAAGCAAAACAGCATTATTGTTGGTATGGAGAAAGTTTGAGTGGTCTGGATAAAAGATCAAACCAGCCATAACATTCCCCTGAGCCAAAGTCTAGTTCAAAGCAAGGTCTTAACTCTCTACAATTTTAGGAAGTTAGAAAGAGGTGAGGAATCTGTAGAAGAAAAGCTGGAAACTAGCAGAGGTTGGTTCATGAGTTTTAAGGAAAGAAGTCTTCTCTATCACATCAAAGTGCAAAGTGAAGCAGGAAGTGCTGATATAGAAGCTACAGCAAGTTATCTGGAAGATCTAACTGAGATAATTGATGAAGGTGGTTATACTAAACAGCAGATTTTCAATGTAGACAAAATAGCCTTCTGTTGGAAGAAGATGCCATGTAGGACTTTCATAACTAGAGAGAAGAAGTCAGTGCCTGGCCTCAAAGCTTCAAAGGACTGGCTAGCTCTTTTGTTAGTGGCTAATGCAGCTGGTGAATTTAAGTTGATTCAGTGCTCATTTACTATTTCGAAACACCAACAGACCTTAAGAATTATGCTAAATCTACTGTGCTTGTGCTCTGTGTTTGATAAATGGAATAACAAAACCTGTATGACAGCACATCTGTTTGTAGAATGGTTTGCTGAATATTTTAAGCCCAATGTTAAGACCCACTGGTCAGACAAAAAAAAAAAAAGATTCATTTTAAAATATTGCTGCTTATTGACAACACACTTGGTCACCCACCATCTCTGATGGAGATGTACAAAAAGAGTAATATTGTTTGCATGATTGGTACTGCATTTATTCAGCAAACATTGGATCAAGGAATAATTTTGACTTTCAAGTTTTATTAATAAGAAATATATTTCACAAGGCTCTAGCTGCCATAGATAGTAATCCCTTTGATGGGTCTGGGCCAAGTAAATTGAAAACCTTTCAAAAAGAATTTGCCATTCTAGATGCCGTTAAGAATATTTGTGATTCATGGGAGGAAGGCAAAATAGCAATACTATGAGGAGTTTGGGAGACATTTATTTCAGCCTTCATGAATGACTTTGAGGGGTTCAAGATGTCAGTGGAGGAAGTAACTGGGGAACCTCTCCCATCCAATCTCAGCAGGGCTGAATTCCTGTCTTCCCTCTCCTTATATACTTTAGATGTTTTCTGTCACTTCTGTGTTGAATTCCAGTGTTCTCTCTTAGATGCTCTACTTGAAGTGTGATTATTTGCTGGCTACTTTGGTTCTTCTTTGTGGTGGAGATAAGTGCCAGTTGCCTCTCATCAGCTATCTTGAAGCTGCCCCAAAACATAACTTTTATATGCACTGGGAAACCAAAAGCATTGTGTGACCAGTGTTATGGCAATATTCACTTTGTTTTGGTGGTCCAGAACAGAACCCGCAATATCTCTGAGCTATGCCTGTAATAGGTGCGTGTGTGTGTGTGTGTGTGTGTGTGTGTGGGTGTGTGTAGCTATAGCAATGTAGAGTATTAACATAATTTTGCGGTGGATTTGGGACACATAAAATATATCTAGGAGGAAGTTGGAGATATTGAGAAGTCTAGTACTTAGGGAAAGGTTTATTCATTTATTCATTCAGCACATATTCAACAAACACCTGTTATATTCAAGCAACTTAACTAGACACTGGGAATAAAATTGTGAACAAAACATGTACAAAAAGCCTCTGTTTTCATATTAAATAGTCAGATATTAACCAAAGAACCACACAGATTAACACAAATTTCTAGGAGATAATTGAGAGAATTAATAAGATAATAGGAGTAAAGAAAGGCTTCAAAGGAAGTATTCAAAGGTTTTTAGTGGGAGAAAAATTGTGTGTGACATTTCCAGAATAAAAAGGTTAGCATAAGATGATACTAAAACAAGATGGATCATGACAAGATATGACCCCATGGGGTCTTGAATGTATGCTAAGACGTTTATCTCAAGAGCAGTGGGAGAAAATGAAAGATTTACTCGATATGTCTACCGTATTAGAGGGAAAGGATTGTAGAACATTTTCAACACTGCAAATAGTTTTAGTGGGTAGCTTAGTATAGAGATTTCATTTGTCAGTCAACTATATATAAGTGAAAATTGAAACCATGGACATTGATGCACTTGCTAGGAGAAAGTAAAGAGTTACAAGATGGCCTTATTTTGAGGAACTCTAATATTTAATCACTGTGAGTAATAAAATGAACCTTAAAAAGAGGCACAGAAGAGTAGGATTTAAGAAATAAATTCATTAGAAGGATGTCCATAGGAGAACTCAAAGGAGTGGTTTATGATACAAAATGCCGTGGATTCAACAATAGGTGACCTTATCAGGAGCTGTTTTAATGGAATGGTGGAGGAGAAGTCCAGAATGAAAATTAGTACATGAAATATAAATAACCAAGAAGTCTGGATGCAAAGCAAAGGAGAGAAATAGCAGAGACTAGAAGGTATTGCAGGATTCTGGTATTTTTGTGTGTGTGTGTGTGTGTGTGTTTTTAAGGGAGAAACATGAGTATGCTTATAGGCCAGTTGAAAAGCTATAAGAGAGAGAAGATAGATTTACAAAAGAAATAACAATATAATCTAATTTAAAGTTTCAAGAGACTTTGGAACCAGGGGTTTTTATTGGAGCCTGGTAGCTCATTTGAGTCACTTCTACCAGGATGTCTCTATACTCCAGAAGGAGTTGTGAGTAGGAATGTAAGATAAACAGGGTCAGGATTAGGTTTTGTGGCAGGGACAACAGAGGTGTTAGTGTGTGAAGGTCACAAGATTCAAGAAAATGCAGTTCCAGAGGTGGGTCTTTGGAGACCCATCAATTTAGATATGGGAGGACTAGAAGGCAATTGAAAGATTGAAGTGTTGGAGGGCTTGATGCAGTTATGGGCACACAGATGTGAGTGAAGGTGAAGAGAGTGGGCAGGGTGAGAAATGGAGGTCAAAAGTAAAACAATAGAGTTTGAGATTCTAAAGTGGAGCAGATACAAATGCTGATATTGGTGAATTTCTAAGGAGTGAGTACAAAGGTTGCTAGATTTTGGGAGCTCAGGGGTTGTAATGATTGGATTAGAGAGTAAATCACATGAACTTTGAAATGTCTCAAGATGATGGCAGGCTTGGAGTAGAAATGAAAACTGTTAATGAGACTCTAAATCCCCCAGTGAATATTGCAAAGGGTGATGGAGCCTTTAAACTGGTAAAACCTAATGAAACTATATTCAAAATGGAAAGTGGTATGGTCATGAGTCAGTTATACACCCCACTGAGCCTTGATTTTTCCATCTGAAAAATTGTGATCATATTTTCTTGCAAAGGTGCTATGGTTTGGGTATAGTTTGTCTCTGCCAAGTCTCATATTGAAATTTGATCCCCCGTGTTGGAAATGGGGCCTGAGGTGGGAGGTGTTTGAACTGTGGGGGTAGATCCCATGAATGGCTTGGTGCTCTCCCCATGGTAATGAGTAAGTTCTCACTCTATTAGTTCATGTGAGAGCTTGTTGTTGAAAAGAGCCTGGTACTTTCTCTGCTCTCTCTCTTTCTTCCTGTCTCTCCATGGGATTTCTGCACATGCAACTTCTCTTTGCCTTCCACCTTGATTGGAATCTCCTTGAACCCCTCACCAGAGGCAGATGCTGGTACCATGCTTCTTGTACAGCCTGTAGAATTGTGAGCCAAATAAGCGTCTTTTCTTTATACGTTACTCAGTCTCAGGCATTCCTTTGTAGCAACACAAAACGGACTGAGACAGAAGGTCATTAACATTAATGTATTAACGTAGGCACATTGCTTATATACTATTCTGATGTATATGTGCTTAAGAAAAAAGCATAGTTTTCTCTCCTTCCACTGTTTGTTGAGAAATGCTAAGTTTCTAATACTAAGAATGAATCAAGATTAGTCTACAATGGAGATTCTGAGACTAACATGTGGCTATAGTCAATATCAGAAACTTACTATGTTCATGCACGGTTCTGTGACAAACAGAGGCTCAATCTGGGACACCGACTGTACCCTCTGATCTCATAGAAATAGCATCACAAGTGAGTGTGATGTCAGGGTGTATCAGTGGGTGTTAGAACATTTCTTTTACTTTGGTAGGCAGATGCATGGGCATTTGGATGCTGCTGTAAGTTGAAGAAAACTAGTGATGTATTGCTACAGAAACTCCAATTGCCAGGCTGGGTCACCGAAGTTCATGCCTCACAGGGATCCAGAAAGAGAAAGCATGTGCCCTCAGTATCTGAGAAGACACATTTCTGATGGGAGCTCGTGTCTCAGGGAAATTGATCAAGTTCAAAACTACACAGACAGCATTTCATAAGGCAATGGGATCTCTCATCAGGAGAGACAAATCAGCAGGGAGGAAGTCTTGAAAAAGTTGTGTCTGACACAAGCCAGCACTCTAATGCAGTGAAAAGTTTGCAAATGTAAAGGAAGAAGAGTGTGCATAGGAAGACAGGAAATTTGAGAATTAAAAATTTTTACTGCAAATCAGAAATATTGCTCCAAAGATTTTACTGGGCCATAAGTAGGATTTGTTTGCATTTTTTCGAATGCATTAGGCAATCTCATAAGGAATTCCCCCATGGAAATTAACTTTCCTTAAAATCACATTTTCTCTCTCTGTAAGTCACCCCTACGTATAAACTTGGCATGCTTAATTGTCCACAGAACGTGTTCATGACGAATGGGCTAATTAGGTATTTGTTGGCTCTTACCACAAAGTTACTACTTTAAATCATGAGATCAGATGGGAGTTTACTTTCTCAAATGAGAAAGATTGACTAGCCAAGGTGATTCTAAAGAAGCACTTAGCCCCAAATTTAGTCTCATAAAATAATTCCAGAAACGTTTTCAAAATTTTATTTACTGCAAGATTAGTATTAGTTGTTGTATGAGCTATTCAGCCAAATGGTGGTTGGGTTCAGAAGAAAGGAATAAAGAACTGTAGAAAAAGGAAGGTTTTATGACTAAGCTAATGCTGCGAGTTTTTGTACACTATTTTTGATACTTAAGAGAGTGGAGGGAGAAAAATAAAATTAAAATTAAAGAAGACAATTTTATCCCATATTTTAGGAAAATCTAGTAAATTGTCTTCCCGTTACAGCAATTTTGGGAAAAGGTTACTTTGTGTGTTAAGGTAGTCATCCAAATAAAAATATAAGCAAGCCTAATAGAAAACTGAAATTATGGAGATTTGTGAGGAGACAGAGAAAAGTAGAAGGGATGAATTAGTTGATAAAAATTCACAGTATAATCATTTTGGAGGGGCTTTGAGTTGAAAGGTAGGAGACAAAGTGAGACAAGATATTAATAGGAAAGTAAGGAGATAAGAGAAAAAAGAATCAACTGTTTCACTTGGTAAGTTAACATTTTATTTTTCCTCACATGAGTTATATCAGTTTCCCAATCCTAACTACAAACAGCTTTTCCTCTTGGTTTTCTTGGTAAGACAGAAAATGAAGTGAGAAAGGGAGAAAAAAAAAAGCACATGCCACAGTTGCTGTCACAGAGAAAGAGAATGGAAAATCAGCTGGGCGGAGAGGATAAAGATGCATGTCTGAGGGCCACAGAACAGTAGTTGGTAATTTTGAGTAGTGATACAAATGCTTCTACCAACTCAATTTCCAACTGAGACCTTTACTTCTCTTTGTTCAAGATACACCGCATTTTGATAAGGGTGTTTTGTTGAAATAGACAAAACGCATTTGAAAGATTGTAAAAGCTATCTAAAGTTGTCAAAATTTCCATGGACTAGCATTGCTAATTAGGCAGTGATGGGGAGTTTCATCAATGATCAAAGAACCAGTGTTCTAGACATTTACAATACATTTTTTGTTTAAATCATCTTTTCAGGAAGGTTCAATTTTATATTAGAGGTTACATTTTAATTATAATCGAATAAATTCATATATTTATGTTTAGTGTGTAAAAGTAACCAGACAGAAAGAATACAGGGTCATTGGTATGACATTATGTGTGTGTATACACACACACACACACACACACACACGTAACTTTTCTTCTTTTCCTTTTATTAATAGAAAATTTATTTTCAATCTTTTTTTTCTGTGAATCTTTCCAAGTTTCGAAGTAATATTTCACAAGTTCCATTAATTAGTGCTTTGGTCCTTATTCTGTTTTAATCATGATTGTTCATTCTGATGTTGGCCTCAGGAAAGCATGCAAAGAGTGACCCTAGCTTCAGTGCTCACTGTCCATGTGACTACTGTTATCTTTCCTGCTCAGATCCAGATCTAAAGGTTATATGAATCAATATTTCACTCCATTTTGATTTTCCATGTGAAGGGGTATTCCTTTTCGTGTGGATGTATTGAATTCATTTCAATTGAACCTACTGTGCTCTGACAGCCAGTTCTATGAGTAAGCCACGGTAGCAAATGTTTATAATTCTTTATGTATCATGTAGGATGTAAAAATCTAAATAACCAGAATGAATTGAGAATTTTATCCCAAACTCTGCTTCTATTTACCAAGTTACAGCTTACTACCTTGCATTTTTATCTTGTTCTTGCTATGTGGAATCTTGGGAGTTGTGGAGTCAAATAAATGTAAGGAAAATTATTAAAAGGAAGTAGGGAGATGATTCTTGTTCTGACTGACCCAGATAACAGCAATTGTATGGTAGGTTTTCCTCTGGTCAGTGTGTCCCTGTGTCACTGAATATAAACTGAAATGAGGAATTGTGTTTTCCTACTATCTTTGGAAGCTGTCCACGAAATCTTCCAAAGGGCAAGACATGTGGTCTGTAGTCTATAAATGTTCTTCTCAATCAATTCCCAATAATGGTACAGTTAATAATGACAACAGCAAATGTTTATTGAACACCTAATAAGTGCCAAGAACTAACTATTCTAAATTTGGGGCATATACTAGTCAAATAAAACATAGATGTCACCTGCTTTTGTGGCATACAAAATCCAGTTGGTATAAATTAACTGCGTATTCTGGTATATTGTGCTGTGTTATTTTTGGTTTAGAGTGTGATCGTTTACTATATTTTAGTAATCTAGTAACCTTTTTGAAAATTTTAATGAGAAATTTAGAAGACACGTATTGATTTAGTCTATTG
>RJWJ010028067.1:0-21719 GCA_004363605.1 Indri indri
CACTCCTCATTCTGTTCCCATCCCTCTCTTGTTTCTTCCTTTTCTCCTCGGAGATAACTGCAAACCTGAGGTGATATACATACTTCCTGTCCATATTTTATCATTTTACTACATATGATAGGAATCCATATGCAATATCTTGCATTATTTTGCTTGTTTTTAAACTTTACATAAATGGAATTATTCTGTACATATACTTCTGCAACTTGCTTTTATCATTCGTCATGTTTTGGAATTTTATCCATATTGTTGCCTGCAAATCTAGTTCATCCCTTGTAACTACTAAATAGAACTCTATTATAAGAATATACCACAATTTGTCTATTCTCTTACGTGTAGACATCCGGCCTTTTCAAGTTTTGCTATTACAAACAACCCCGCGATGAACACCATCGATTGTCTCCCTTTCTACCTGACCGAGAATGGAATTGCTGGTTCTAGGGAACGTACACCTTTAACTTGAATAGATTTCATTAATCTCCAAAGCAGTTGTACTAATTTATACTCCGCCAATAGTGAGTGAAAATTCCCATCTTCCCATGTTTTCCTCGATCCTTGTGTAATATAACCTGATGACTCATTAAACTCAGAGACCAGATCATAAGAAACTGAGAAATTGAATTTCCTTTCCCTGGAGGGGAGGGAGGGATTAACCTTCCAACAACACTCCCAGAAAAGAACATCTACATTCCATTTCTCTAATGCAGAAGAAGACAAAAGCCACATACGTATGTGCTATTTCCATATTAAAATAGACTTAGCTTTCATACCCTACGGCAAATGTTTTAATTTTCTATAAACCAGGTAACAGTCAAAGGAAACTGCCAATTCCTTTTCCCTTTTATATGCCAATCCAGTTACTTCTCATTCTTATAGCAGACTCAAGGTTGAAGACTCTAAGTTGGGCACTAAAGAGAAAAGAACTTTTTATTTAGAAAAGAAAAGTTGTTTTCTTACTGATATGTAGAGTCATCAAAATGAAATGACAATAGGAAGTTCCTTCACTCTGATCCTGACCAGGTAACTATAGTCAAGAAGACAATAGAGCCATTAAATATAACAAATATGAAGATTGGGAATAAATAAATTCAAATTTGGAGGAGTCTTCGAAAATGAAATACATTGTCAATGGAAATGATAATGTTCAAAGAAATATATAAATAAAATACAGTTAACATTTTGATGACATATTATATAGGCTATAAAATTATGTTTTTGAAGACTACTTAATAAATGTAGGGGCATACCAATGGCACAATGTTGAAATTCTTTAAAAGGAGTAAAAAAAGAAAAAGAAAAAAAAGAAAAATGATAAGTTGCATACATAATATAATGCATATATGTACATATATATCCATATATGCAAATATTTTAATAGATAAATAAGATAAGAGCCATTTTGTTTGTATTTGTGTGTATATATTTATGTTTATGTCTTAGAAAAAAGTTAAGATAAAAAAACAAGCTAAAATATTAATAGTTATTTGAGTAATAGGATTATAAGGAAATTTCTGTATTTCTTTAATTTTCCCCAAATTTGCATAGAGTTGCACAGATATTATTTTAATTTTAAATATGCATGCCTGTGTGTGTGTGTGTGTGTGTGTGTGTGTGTGTGTGTGTGTAAGAAAGAAATGAAGTTAGATATAGGTTGAATATTTGAATGTAATTCAATAGTAAAGGAAATTTTTCACTCCTCTGGCAATCTGAGAAGAAACGAGCTCACCTGAGATCTTTATGCCATTGGTCTGCAGTCAGGAAAGCCAGAGAAATTCTGGTAAGTTTAAATGAATGCAAAGTGGACTTTGTCCTGAGTTTATGTTGAAGAAGACTCATGGACAAAACAGCTGATTTCAAGATTTCTATGGACCTTTCATTGAATCACCTTGAACAGGTTACTAATGTGATCAACAGGCATAAAAGGGGATTCAATAATCTCTGATGGCATAAAAAGAGACTCAACTAAAAGTAATTGATCCAGTAGCCACATGTAGACACAGAATCAATTTCAGGGTCAAGGTAATGAGAAAATCAAGGTAAATCCTTGTTTTATAAAACTTATTCAAATATGCTTGGGAAAAAATAACAGATAATCCTGATTTTTCAAAACAGCAACTACTTTAATTATTTTAAACCAGCTATTTATTTATAATGCTTATTGGTAGTTACTGCATTTTTATAGTTCTCATTTTGACAGGTTTTGTCGTTTTAATTTCATTTCTTCACTTTGGAGTAGTTAGGACTCCGGTCACTTCTCAGCACACAGCATCCCTTCTTTCTTCCCTCCCTTCCTACATAAGCCACCAGAATTCTCAGCTGGGTCAGAAATGCCATGTCCTCAGAAAATTTCCTATGAAGTAGGGAAAAGCTATTGTCCTACATTCTTTCACTTTTATTAATGTCAAAATTATTTTGTTCCCAAAATTTTAATTTCTGCTAACCTTAAGAGAAAGATTAGATTAGCTAAAACTGAGTAGAAAGAGTTATTCATAAAACAAAACATAGTCTGACAGTCATAATAAAGTGATCTCACCTTGGATGAGAATGAAAATGCCTCAACAATCAAACACACATAAACCTGTTGTCATCATTAACGCGTTAACAGGCATTAGCATGCATTAATAAAATCATAGTATCTTAGAGGTAGGAAGGGAATTAGACATTATCAATTGAATTCCCCTTCTCATTTTTTCAGATAAGAACACCAAGACCAAAAAAGGTGACTTGCTGAGATTGTGAGCAAAGATTCCTAAATCTCAATCTATTCTTTAAAAAAAAATTCTTTTTCAAAGAGGTGTGTGTGTGTGTGTGTGTGGCCATCCTTTCTGTTCAATTTGCATACTAAATCCTGAGCAGTCAGCACCAAACAAATGCCACATCACATAAACCAGCAGGGTTTAGTGGAACAGATGCCTCTCTGAAAGCTCCTCTAACCTGGGGACCTTCTGGGAGTCCAGTCCACACTGCAATTGACCGAAACAATTTAGTCTGGACAGCAGGTGAATCTGATGATGTTAAAAAAGAGACCACTTAAAAGTCAATTGCTTTCAGAAGGGCTTCTTTAATACTGGAGTCCACTATAAAATTGGTGATTATTGTATGTCATTATAGGAGGCCAACTTTTATGTGAAAGATCTATTTTGTTGATTAAATGAAATTCTTTTTAGTGCCATTGGGTCACACATAACATATGTCCAGCCAATTATTTTAGGAGTAGTTGAAGATTTCTCTTTTCACAGTAATAGTTTTTTTGGCAATCAATAGAGCTTTGAAGAACCATTTTTCTTGATAATGACCTAGATCTTTTCTATAGGAGTTTTTTTCCCTCAAGATGGATAGAGCTGGGTCATGGGAAAGGGTGATCAAACATGCTTTATTGTAATTTTTCCAGAAAGATCGATGATTTTGCATTCCAAAATGATAGCATTAAAACAATAGTTTTTAATAACTTAGAACAACTAAAAAAAATGTGGGTTTGACTTGACAGATGTCAGATAAAAATATTGATACTAAAGAAATAGCCATCCTTTTTCCAGGAAATTTCATCTCTTTTTATCTTACTAGATCAATAAAATAAATTTAAGCTATATGGTGGTCAACAATCTAGCCAGGTAAAAGACTCAATATTGGATATTTGGGCGTTTAGTCTCAGGTCTAATTCTGATGCACTGTTTTTCTGTGGAAAAATCATTTAACTTTTAATTGCTTCATAAGTAAACTGTTAGCTTTTAGCAACTATTTATGTTTTATTTAAAAAACATGTTTACTAACAGAAAACACTTATATTTATAGATGTTCTTTGCTTCTAGTTTGTGCTCAGATTAAAATTAATATTAATAATTCAGGGAGTCTGTTGGCCTGCTCTTCATCCTTATATGCAATTTACACTGAGTGGTATTTTCTCATGAAAGGGTTGAGGGACTTGTGCTGAATAACTTAACTAGCGACCCCTTGTTGATGTAAACAGTATTTAAATTGCCAATTGGGTTAAACATCTCTGGCAATCTTGCCTGAGATCATCACCTCATTGGGTCCATGAGCAGTGAACTTTGCTGACCTACCCTTTCCCCCTCCTTCCAAGATACCCAAGGTTGTAGCCAGTCTTTATGCCTGGCACATATGGACTGTGGCACTAGAGGACAAAATTTAAAGTTCAAAAAGTAGTGGCTGTACTCACTACGTGAGTCACTAGCAGTGACGAAACTGTGATAATGGGCTCTTTTGTGTGCAGGTGCCCAATCCAAGAGTCACCCAGCCCGCTGAAGAAGGGAACGAGCCAAGCCTTGTTGTTTCATGCCCTCGTCACACCCTAGGTGAGGAGAGGCAAATGTTGTGCATCCCATGGAATTAAAGCTCGCGGGGAGCCATGCCCTATTCTGATCCTTGATAGACTCAAAGGGGTCAGATAGCTGCTTTCACCTAACACTGACCCGGTGGACTCAACAGCTGTTCCAAAACAAATTCATTCCCATGTGACTAGGCAGTACTATGGGGGCTCCAAGTTTTGAAATTTGGTAACGAACTGGGCATCAGGACCACTCTCTATCACACAAGTCCCTGCTCACAGACATCTTAACTTTCTACATATTCAAAGTTATATAGATGAAGACATATCCTGTATTGAAAACTCATTAGACCTCATGGTACTGCTTTTGAAAAAGAACAGAAAAATCTGTTTGTTTTCCACATCTGCCATACCCTTAATGAGACTACCTCTTGGGATCCTTGCCTATGCGACCACCAGCTCTGTGAATGTTGGGATCACCTCACTCCATCTGATTCCTGAGTCTTTGCAAGCCAAGCCCTAGATCTGAGAGGATGGCAAATGGATGACAGTTTTCCAAACTTCTGAGCACATTGTAATTCCATGAAGTGTCCCATCAGTTGATTCTAAGGAGTCTGAACCAAATGGAATCATAAAAGTTGACATCTTCTTGATATATATCATCACTGAGCTCCTTTCCTCAAGTTCCTAACTGGGACTGTTCTAAACATGGGAATACATCATCTCTTCACTAATACCAATAACACATATGAGAAGTTTGGAGGTAGAATTCCTAGAACAACACAAGTATCAGTAATCGTGGAGAGGAAGGATAATCAAAGATGTCCAAGAGTCCCTGTGATGTTCTAGATCACAGTGGTTCATGCCCTACATTTTGACTCCGACCACCCCAATAAAGACCTCAGGAACTAAAGTGGGTAATGTGGCCCATGGATGAAACTTCAGCATTCCAGTGGTTGAAAGCTCTGATCCTTATAATGACAGCAGCACTGCAGCGAAGGCTACGAGCAGTGTAGCCTTCCTAGCGAAAGTAATCTCCGTGCCCACGTCTCTAGAAACTTAGTCCTGTATGAAGTCAACACCGCTCATGGAATAGAAGGCTTTGGCAATTAATGCCAAGTTTCAGTCAGGTTTCTAGGCAATTGATGATAAGGCATCTAAACACTGCAGCCTAGGAAAGCCAAGGCAACCAGAATAGATAGGTGAAATGGGCTGTGTTCTTCAAATACTTCAACCTGTGTACTGTCTAAATCCTGAGCAGTCAGCACCAAGCAGATACCAGGTCACACGAGCCAGCAGGGCTCAGTAGAACAGACACCTCTCTAAATACTCCTCTCACCTGATGACCTTCTGCCCAGCCAGACCATTCTGCAACTGACCAAGACAATTCAGTTTGGACAGCATGTAAATGCCTGATTATGTCCATGCCTAGCTGAGGTACTACCCGGAGTCTTTCTCAGACTTTACATGACCCCTATTATCTTGAGAAAGTGGCAGCATATCCCAGCAGAACCATTAACAATAGCTCCTTATTCTAGGCATGTCCTGGATTCCCGCCCAACCCCTGATCTACTGCTCTGCTCTTTGTCTCTCTGGCCCCATTTTCTAGCTTTGGTATCTGTAACCCTTATCTTCTGGCAACTCTCCTTTTGGCATTTTGGCCTGAGTTTCCTTCTCATTGTAGAAAAAATGAGGGAAAGAAACAAAAAGCAAAAATAAGAATCCCTCCTGTCCTTTCAGAGATAATCACTGTAATCATCACTAATAGACCCTCTGGGCATATTCCAGGCCTATTAGTATATACACACACACAAACACACACACACACAAATACACCCCTACACACACGTAACCTTGCATATATATACATATAAGATCACACAGTAAGGCGTGTATCACAGTGACTGGCACACACTAAACACTTGGTAAACGTGTTCTATAGATATACTTCTGATTTGCAACTTGCTTGCATGACTCAGCAACATAGAGTTAATATGCTCCATGTTGATAAATATTTTTCCATACCATGACTTTTAATGGATACATAGGATGCACCGTAACTTAATACTCTTTTGTCAGACACAGGTTGTTTATATTATTTTGCTATTATAAGCACAGCTACAATAAACAATATTCTAGCTAAATTTTTATATTCCAGGATAAATTTCTAATAGTGAAGCTGCTGAGTCCAAGAGTATGCATAGTTAAGACCTTTGATGTAAAATTGATAAACTTGTTTACGGAAGATGAGCCTATGCAAATTTACATTCTCCTATCAGTAGCAAATCCAGAACATCAGTTAATTTATTTATTCTTTTAAGAAATGAATTTCAGGACTATGATAAATTCTACAGATATTTTGGGGGCCAAATATATTAATACAAGGCTCTTACTCTCTGGAGTATACATTTTAAAAGGAGAAAGAGTAGCCATTGAATAAATATCACAATGACCAATGACAAAGTTTAAAAAGTACAATGTCTATAAAAAAACAAGGTGATATTAAAGGTGTATTGGTTCTATGTTACTATGTAACAAATTAGCCCAAAGCACTGTGGCTTAAAACAACAAATATTATTAGCTTACAGTCTCTGTGGGTCAGGAATCTGAGTGCAACTTAGCTATGTCCTCTGAAGAGATTTAATATCTATATTTTAGATGATGACATGGCAAGCCTTAGTGAAAAATTAAACGTGGATAAAGCAGAGAAAGAAATCGGAAATGATTCCTAGGTTTTGGGCTTCAGCAATTGGCTATAGAATTATAGATTGTATATTACCATTTTGTTGTTGTTATTTGCTTATTCGCTGAATAACAATGACTTTCTCATTTGAACTTTAATTTGCATTTCTTTTTCATATGTTTATTGGTCGATGGGGTGTTTTGGTTCAATTATTTTATGCCTACTAGCTTAGCAATTATAATATTTTTTTCAAAATGATAGAATTAATATTATAAACCTTGTTTTCAATATTCTTGTTAGTAATTTAGCCATTAGAAATTTTTAACATATATTAATAAATAAAAATTAAGGTACATAATAATGTGTTTATAAATACCTATATGAAAATACATTTATGTTATAGATGTACATGTGTTTACAAGTGTACATAGGAAATAGGTAATAGTGTTTTTGTTTGTTTGTTTGTTTTTCCTAGAAAGGAGAACCAGGTAGCTGGGGGACAGAGAGAGACTTACTTTTCCCGTGTGCCTTGTCTATCTTTTGACTTTAGTACCAAATGCAGCTATTAGGAGTTTCAAAAATTACATTCTACTAATAATAGGTATATATGATGGTTTTGTTGGAGTAAATATATGACAGACTTCAGTACCCATTCTATTGTTATCTAATTTTACCAAATGAAAAAGACATATCCAAAGGCTTCCAGAAGAATTTGTTTTAGAATATGCTGGCTCAAAAACAGGAATTGCATTATTGTAAGAGCTGAATATAAAAAGTCATTATTGGTAGGTGGTAGCTGGTAACCTGAGACCATAAGTAACAACAGCATCTTGCTCTCTGTATCGGTGTCCTCTGTTTGTGTATTGTATACAGCCATGTATCAATTATTTAGCACTCACTATTGAGCTTGTGCATTATGTAGACTCTTTGATTCACATCCGTAGCTCCTCTGCTACCTGCCTTTTAATCATTTTC
Organism: Indri indri; assembly: GCA_004363605.1. Classification (NCBI taxonomy): domain Eukaryota; kingdom Metazoa; phylum Chordata; class Mammalia; order Primates; family Indriidae; genus Indri; species Indri indri. The sequence continues at coordinate 7,944 of RJWJ010028067.1, forward strand.
CTATTCATTAACAGCTCCAGTGGGCATGGCCATGAAGGGGAGGAAAAACTCAAATATATTTATTTATTATTGTTAATTGCACATATAAAATGGCTTTAGGAGTGAAAGGTTGAGCATAGTGACTAAAATAAGATGTTCCAGTAATTTTAATTTTTTTTCTTTTCACTTCAAATTCTTTCACATCTGTGCACTCTACTTACTAAGAGCTGGAAGTTCTCCTTCGCTATAAAAAAATATTATCTGCATAAAGGACTACTTAGATGCTTATTGGCCACTCATTTAAATTTCCCCAAATCTGGGCAATATAATATGAAGAAACAAATAGAGTAGCAGATGTTGAAATGAGATGTTTCAGGATAGTAACCAAGGAAAACAACAACAAACTTTAATAATATGTAGAAAGGACAAAGTAAAACGGTGTGGGTATGACCCTAGAATGAATATAGAAAGGCCAGATGTGAAATGACTGCTCAGAAGCAAACGGTCCCAAAGAAAACAGAGACCAATTGTTTAACATGCTCGTTAAAAGAACAGGAAAGATAAAGAGAAATAGAAAATACTCAAAGACATAAATAAGCAGAATGGATAACTGAAATGGCACTATAGTGGACACCTATTACATACTGGGTGCCCAATATCCATTTATCCTATTCTGATAGCTGCATCCAATTTTTGTATTTGGAGATCCGCTCCTCTCCCAGTCTCAGTTCTCACAGTCCCTGTGGAGAAAATGCTGCCGTGACTTCAGAAGTGGCACGTGATCTAGAACTGGCCAATCAGAGCATCACAGTTTCCTAGACACAGTAATTGGTTCCCATCGAGCCCATGGCTCTAGTCAGGCCAATCAAAGCCAATAACATTGATTTCGGTGGGGATTATATTGCCCTTTGGAAGAATCTGATTTGTCCTTTTCTACTGGACTAGGAATTTGGAGTATTTAAGGTCGGAAGATGTTTCTGCCATCTTGTCTCTGAGAATGAAGCAGAGAGGGAAGCTAACAGGCCAAGAGTGGAGAGCCGGGTACAGCCAGTGGGACCGAGAGGAATTAAAACTTGCAGGACCCTGCTTGGGCTCTTGCCTAAACCTGAACCCATTTCCACTCCTGAACTTCTCACTTACATAAGCACATCAAATCAAGACACAGTCCCCACCCCACCCCTAAACCAGTTCGGACTGAGTTTTCCTTGTACAAAGAGTCCTAATTAATAGGTTTTACTCACAGAAGGCACCGAGGGAAAGAAAGATGGTTTCATTTTTGTCTAATTAATCAGTAGATACAGGAAGAGATAGTGTTTTATGGAGATAATTTGCCATCCATTTTCTGTGAGTACTCAACCTAGCTCTGGTAGGGCCATGAGGAGCAACCTTTTCTATTGGACAATAGATGCTAGTGGTTCCACTTTGAAATATTTTGAAAGTGGTGGAGCCCAATTATTTTGGGGAGAACTCTAAAAAATATCCGACATTGGTTTACTTAAAATTTTGTAATGGGAAAATATTGACCTAGTATTGGCCTGTAAAAGAGTATGGATGTGAGACTGAATAAAATTGGGGGGGCAGGGTGGTGGGGCAAAAAGGACAATGAAATTCAAAGTAGAAGTGTAGAAGTGTGGGAAATCCAAAATTATTTCCACCCCTAATATAATTGAAATCTCTCTGAACCTGGCAGTGTAACCGATGCCTGGAAAACATGGTAAATTACAGTGTGACATTGAAGCTTGCTGAACTGAAACACTTTGCTTCCATCACACTTTGAAATCATCATCCTAGGCTTGAACTTTTGGGAAAAGTTGAACAAGATCAAAAACTCTGAGTCACTAGTGTGATAGCTCAATGCTAGGAAATGATGACCTCTTCAGAAAAATGGGACAGTGACATAAGTTTGCAATGGACTAAGTATTGCTCAGGGTGGCAAGTTTTTGTATACTATCCTGTAAGAGGCTTCTTGCATGGAATATGAGACCAGAACTCTAATTCTAACGTTATTATAAACAAACCTATGCAATTAAGGCCTAGTGTATGACTGGAAGCAGAGATAAGCTAATAAGATTATGAACCAACTAAATAGATCCTGAAGCTGTACGATGACATCATGAAACTTTAGAAGATACAGCTGGCTGTCAATATTTTTGCAGTTGAAAATATGTAGCATCTGGTGTTTCACTTGTCATTCTTTGCTGAAGTAGTCGCCATCCTAAGTTTCTTTTTATCGTGTAGATGTGTTAAGTTTAAAAATAATGTTGAAAAAATTGATAGAGCATTCCATCCAATTTCAGGTTAAAAAAAGTAAAAAGCAGTTACTATTACAAAAACAAATTGCTTATAAGAATATTAGTGCCCTGAGTCCTTGCACTTGCATTAACCAGGTTTGTGCTCTTGAAACACCATTAACCTTGTCTTTTAACAAGTATGAGGCATTCAGTCATTCATTCTCGCATGTTTTCAGTATTGGGAGGTAATGTAGTATATGGGTTAAGAGTTATGGCACTGGATGCACTGGATGTAGTTTTCTTTGGTTCAAATCTTAATTTTGCCAACTACTAGCTGTGTAACTTTGAACAAATTATTTAATCTTTCAAGGTCCAGTTTATTCATTCATACAATACTGTAATAGTAACTACTATTAAGTGACACAATATTATAAGCCCCAAGTAAATATTATTTATTATTAATCACTCACTTGACATATATTTTTTGAAGTCTATATGTGGCTGGGCAGTGTGCTAATCCCTGGAAAAACGTGGCCAAGAAGAGAGAAATAGCTTTTTAACAAATAACTGGTGAGTAGGGATATTCTCTTACATTTTAATTGTCTGATATCAATCTGCCAGATTTCCTGACCCTCAGCTAAGAAGATTCTTGGGGCACTATTTTCCTAGCATCCAGGGTTAGGGATGAGGAAGGATTTATCCAGATAAATTATGTTAAATGGTAAGGTTTAATAACACCTCTATTACAGAAAAAGAATGCATTCTAAAAATACATAATTCCATGCTATTATCAAAAATTTAATTCTAGGTGGTGCCGTGATGTGGGAGGAGGCGTGAGAGTGTATATTCTAGCATCTGAGTCCACTCCTAATGTAGGGACCTAGGCTGATGTCGCTGACAGCTCACCTGGTTCTATCTCTATTATATCTTCTCTGCTTGTTAACCCCTGCTACTATTAGGCTGATGGCAATGTTTCCTCTGCCACAGCCCCTGCCATCTCTGCCAGGTGTCACTACCCCAAATGCCACCTCTACTTCAAATGCCTTTTTAGCTGCTCCCAGATTTGTCAAAGTCCCTGCCTTCTGGTCTAGGAACTTAGGGTCTAGCAGGGTAAAGGACATTTGGAAATGTGGTCATATTCAAGTGTGGATGAAGTACCCACAAAAAAGCATAAGAAACATAATATACAGAAAGGAAAGTTTAATGTAGAGAGTGGTATTTGAGCTGACTCTCCAGGTAGACAAGAAGATTTTCTTTGTCTCCAGGTAGACAAAGGTTAAAAGGAAGATCATCTCAGACTACAGTAATGACACTTTGCTGTTCTCTTTACACTACAAAAACTCCAAACCAATGAAGGGTTGCAACACAATGATTTACCCACGTATGTCTTCTGGAAGGACATATTCAGGTCAGTTTTCCCAAGTGTATATGTGTGACTAAAGCTTTGGTTTTGCAGGGCACAAGCTGAAGCTGAAGGCATGGCTTTTTTGTTTTGTTTGTGTCTACTAGTTACTTGTCTACTTTGCTGTGAGTAGTAGATGTTAACACAAAGCACATTATAACATGTGGGAGGGGAATACTCTATGTGTGTTGTGTGTATGTATATACATATGCAAACACACACACATACATAAAATTGAAAACAGTAATTTGGAAACAAGAATCAATTTGAAGTCTAAAACGCTTAGTCTAATTTCTATAAAATAATGGTGTGTAGTGATAAGTGATTTCTATTTTTCACTGTTATTACCTACTGGATTTATTTTATTTCACATGCCAGAAGTATTGTGTTTTTGTTACGAACTACCATAGACTAATCAACAAGCATTTACACAGTATTTGATCGAACGCTAATTACCAACTCTTTTTTTTGGTGACTCTATTAATATCGCTAATCCTCATGGCTCACCTGAGCCTTATAGTCTTGGTGCCTTTGATCCAAAAGATATATAGAAACAGAACATGAAAAAATGAGACAGTTCAGGCTCATGGTATTTAGATACGTCAGTGAGAAACTTTTAATGCCATCACAATAACATTTCTTACCTCTCTTCACCGGAGTAGAACACAGCAGAGCATGAGAAATGCATATGTCCAGGTTTTAACAAAGAGCCCATTACCATATTAGACTTAGTTGTGCTCAGTTAATTCAGAAGGCTCAAAATAGAGGCAAACGATCCAATGAGTGCACTTTATTGCCAAATGTTGTCCAAATTAAAGAGATTATTTTAGCAAATGTTTCATTAGTGTTTGACTTAACAGACAAACCACTATTTTCCATGTGAGCATGTTTTAATCAAAATGGAGAAGGCAACAGATGCTGTTTGATAGTTTTCAAATCTATACTAAAATTTCTTCCACCATCAAATACATTTCAAGTTCTTTTAAAGGTGATATTAAGAATGCTTATGCCCAAATTATGTAGCTCAGTTCTCTTCAGAGCTTTCTTGCTATTTGATGTCATTCTCTTTCACACATCTTTCAAACAGGATTAAATTATACATGCTTTAAACATACAATGAGTTGAAATAATGAGAGTCAGCCTGGCTTCCTGGAAAGATTAATTAATGCATCAGCTCTTTCCTGGGTAGAAAGAAGCTGTAAATTTGGTTCTTTGATGCAGGATTGAGCTACTCCCCCCAAAATGGGCTGGAAAAAGTGTTGCTCACAGGTAGGGCTATCCTGAAATTAGAATGTCTTGTTCACATCATGTAATTCAAAAAATTTGAACAAGTCTGGCTGGCAAAAAATAACTCCTCCATCGTCTTATGGAGTGTCTCAAATTCCCAATCTTCAATTCATTCCTTGTGAATTTTCTAGTGACTCTTCTAAGAAGTCTAACACAATAACTTGCCAACTTATTGTCAGAGATTCATGTACCTGAGCCATTGGTATAACTGTCTCTGGAAGAGAGCATGCTTCTAGAAGAATGAATGAAATCAAAGGTTGTCATGTTTGTCCAGGAAATGAAACCCTTGTGGCAAAGTTTTTTCCATAACACCTTAAAAATGTTGTCATTGTAAACTGAAAATGACCTTATGTTTTGTGTAAATGCAATTTTTAAAAAAATTTTATGTAGAGATGGGGTCTCACTGTTGCCCAGGCTGGTCTCAAACCCCTGACTTCAAGCAATCCTCCTGCCTCCATGTCTCAAAGTGCTAGGATTGCGGGCATGAGCCACCATGTCCAGCCCTCAGAAATATTTGATTTAGAACACTATCTGATAGCTGATTGTTTTCCTGAAAGTTGAGAGAAGATGACCATTACTTGATTTAAAAACAAAACATCTTGAAACATCAATATTTTTCTAGAGCGTAGTTTATGAACTGTTGGATTAAATTTTTCAAGAGGCAAGGAGGAATGACAGATAGGGAGGTTAAGAATTACATTGTAGGTCTATGAATATCTAAGAAGTATAATGAGAAGCGTCATGAAGTGGTGGACAGAGTCTTGGATTATGAATAAAATGCCCCAGTACTACCAAGCACACAGTACTAAATCGATTCTTTCTTATCCTTGTGTCATGGGGCACGTTACTTAATTTGGGGGACATTCATCCAGCACTTCATTTGTAAAATGAAAACCAATGACTACCTAACTTACCTTACATTATTATAAGACTGAAAAGACACAATGTATGCACTAACACTTTGGAAGTTATCAATTAATATCACATGTCTTTGATTCTATGTCCCATGCCATTGATTCATCATTTGAAACAACATCTCTGAAATGGGAATGTGTCTGTGGGTGTCAGTTGTCAGTGCCACTGCATCAAAACATGCCCAGTGGGGGTCAGCAGCTTGGAAAAAAAAAATCCCAAAGATAGTAGTAGGTCACTCTTTTAAGCAATGCTGTATCAACAGCACTTGACATTACAAAAGTTTTTTTGTCTTTTTTTTTTTTTTAAGTAGACATCTGGCCGGTGTGGTGGCTTATGCCTGCAATCCTAGAACTTTGTCAGGTCAAGGCAGGAGGATTGCTTGAGGCCAGGAGTTTGAGACCAGCCTGAGTAAGAGGGAGAGAAAAAAAGAAAAGAAAAATGAAAGAAAGAAAAATTAGCCAGGTGTGGTGGTGTGTACCTGCAGTCCCTGCTACTCAGGAGGTTGAGGCAGAAGGATCGCTTGAGCCCAGGAGTTTGAGGTTGCAGTGAGCTATGATGATGCCACTGCACTCTAGCCTGGGCAATAGAGCAAGACCCTGCCTAAAAAAACAAACAAGCAAACAAACCAAACGAAAAAGAATAGACATTGATGACTAAATCAAAAAGTGATTCTTGGTAGACAGACTCAATGTGAAAACATTTTAGGAATACCTTAAAGAATGTATTTTACGTATATTGTCCTTCTACTTATAAGTAAGAGTGATATAAGATTAAAAATCTATAAATAATTTTATAAGAGCTCTTTCAATAAGTATAAAATTAGAATTCTATGTGATAAGAAAGCATTGTACAATTATTTAATTTGTTGCAATCTTCCTTCTTGGGGGTATATGAAATAATTGACGGTGTGTTAGAGTAAAAACAAAATTGGTACATAAATATACAAGGTTACAATGAAGTTACTGGAAACCTGAAAGAGTATTGCACTAAAAATGAGTTAGAAAAAAGGCATGTATTTGTACCAAAGGTAAGGTTGGCACATTCCACAGCTTTGCTTAAGGCTGGCTTTGATACCAAGGAAGAGATCATGGAAATGACAACACTCACTACTACTAAAGACATCTGAAAAATTCCTGCATGCATGCAAGCCATGGAGCTATTAGAAAAACAGATGTTATCCCAAGGGAGGAATCAGAATCTGCTTCCAATTGGTAAAATGCCATTCTAGCCCTACATAGTGACACATTGAAAATTAATAAACTCTTCTGAAAGGGTAATAACACCTGCAAAATACAATTTGATGAAAAGATGTTATAGTAAGTATATAAAAGCTAATCAGTGATGACCATAAAAAAAAGTATGTTAGTAAATTCATCATTCATGATCTAGTTCAAAAATCATTTCCTTGAAGGGAGGAACCTTTCCTTGAATCCCTCAAAATATGAATCAATGCCTTTTTTCCCTATAACACCCATCTTTATGCCTTTATTAAAAAACATATCAAACTAAATATTATCTTTCTTTTCCTGTGGGTGCCACGAAGCAAGTAACCATGGTTGATTCATTTGGTATCAAGAGAACTGATACGGTATGCTACAGGGTAGGCAATCAGTATATAATTGGTGAAAGAATGAATATGTGTGATATATTTTGTATATAAGAATCACAAGCATTAATTTGCAAGCAGACAGTTTGTAAATAAGATTAATGATGCTTTTACAATATTACAAGCCTTAATTTATGTGATGTAAAAGATAACGACTATACTAGAGACATTACTTTATTGATCTACCACACTCATCTTACCCTTCTAGTTTTACCAGCCTTATTCACAGGACTTGGGAATGTTGATTCTTTGTACTCAGTTAACTTTCCCTCGCCTCCACTCAGTAAGACTGATTAGACCAAGGCTGGACACCTCTCCATAAAGGACTAGTCCATTGGCTGTCCAACAGTCAATCAAATTTTCTCTTTGGAAAATTGGACCAATAGATGGGATCTGAATAAGTAGAGAATGAAGGCACATTGTTGATGGAGGTCCAGAGTGAAAGGCTATGGTCTCTTGAGTACTAGTAGGACAGAATTTCCTTGGATTCCATTAGTTTTATACCTTAGAAATGTCTTTTTCCTCAAATTAATTGGCAGAGGTCTCTCTTCCTTACAATAAAAGATGCCCTATCCACTTATTAATACTTGTCCAAGAGTAAGTATATTTTTTTTGTATCCCAACAAGATCAATACATAGTATACATAGTATACTGGTTACAGCCTTCCTAGAGCTGGAATATAATGAAATATAATTAATGTAAAATTTACCCAAATTTAATGATCCTTGGGTGTGTTATTGTTTATTTTACAATCTATTTCCTGTGCTTCAGAAACTTTGGGTTTTGCTCTCTTCTGTATACTTGACTTCACATTCTCCTTGATTTTGATCCACTTCAACTCCAGCTGATGTTTTTCTCTCACTACATCATCCTTAGATGTACCTACCAGATCCACTATTGCCCCACACCATGTCCCATTCCTGTGTCTTCACCAGGAACGGGCTTGGAACACAGAGGTGCGCCTTATTACAAAGGAAAAGTGTGGATGGATGTACACTGAGCAGTTTTTGATTCATCTGCATAAGGGGATCTATATCAACATTTTTGGAATGTTATTAGCAGGTTTAAAATAGAAAAGTAGGCCAAACAAATTATTACAGCAACGACACTGCTAGGGTTTGGATATGGTTTAAGTTTGTCCCTACCAAAACTCGTGTTCAAATTTGATCCCCAATGTGGCAGTGTTGGGAGGTAGGGCCTAGTGCTGGGTGTTTGGGCCATGGGGGAGGATCCCTCATGAATGGCTTGGTGGTGTTCTGGTCGTAGTTAGTTCTCGCTCTAGCGGGACTGGATTAGTTCTCTTGGGAATGAATTAGTTCCCCAGAGAATGGGTTGTTATAAAGCCAGGATGGCCTTCAGGTTTTGTCTCTTTGCAAGTGTCTGCTTCCCCTTTGACGTTCTCTGCCATGTTATGACATAGCTCCAAAATCCTAGCCAGGAGCCAGGGCCCTGTCCTTGAACTTCCAAGCCTGCAGAACTGTGAACTAAACAAACCTCTTTCCTTTATAAATTACCCACACTCAGTTATTCTGTTATAACAATGCAAAACAGACTAAGACACACACACACACACACACACACACACACACACACACACACACAGATACACACATACACACAACCCTAGAGAAAAAGAGAAACACAGTAAGTCAACTTAATTCATATTTTTTATTAATTTTACTATGTATGTTGTCATGCTTTTCCTCAAATTTTAGTATATCAATTAAAATATAATTAAAACTCAAAAATAAACTTTTAGCCACTGTGGCAGACACTATATAATGACACACTGAACACCACTCTGATCTCTTCCTAGTGTGCTTTCCAGGTTACTGGAGGCTGGAAGCTGAATGTTGTATATATTTCTCAGATTCAGGTAGATTCAGGTGAATCTAAGGTTTCCCATTTGAACTGGTCTCCACCAACCGGATGTACCTACATAAGACGTGGAAGACAGATATGAACACTGTGTAGCAGAAGCAATAGGGCTGTTTGACGAGTAAAGGGGCTGAAGTGTTTGGTTCTTCTACAGAGTGGTAATGGAGGTCCTAGTGTTTAGTCTGTATCTTCATTAGTGCAAAGTAGCAGATTGTGGGTGGAGTTTCCTTAGGCAGTCTCTTGGTGCAGCTGGACAATTCTTCTATGTATCATCCAAGCTTGGTCCCAGGGTCTCAGAAGAAATTTTCTAAACTATTATGTTATGATAAACCTGTTTCTGCTTAAACTGGCAAGAGTGATTTTGTTTTTTGCTACCAAGAACCATGTCCAATGCAGTAATTGGTGTCAGAAATGGGATGCTACATGGGACAAGTACCACTGATTAGCAGAAGCAGTTGCACAGTGAGTAGTGAGGGTCTGCTTTTAATGTGGTAGCAAAATATTTGACTAAGCTGGCACTTGCTTACGTTGAAATGCAGACTGTTTTTAGACTGAGGCTATAATATGAAGGGAAATAAAATAGTAGAACAAATTCATAGTGTTGGCAGGTGGTGGCTCATTTTCTACTATTTTCAGCAAACTCTTATGAGTTAGATGAACTTAGATGAGAACCAAACATTTGGAATCAGAAGTGGAAGGAAGCAAAGATGTGCTAAGGAATGCACTCTCTGACCGTGCTTGCTAACTACTCTCACGGAAAGTCCAGTGATTTAGGCCCTGCAGGGTTGAAAAAGTCATCTGCTCTGTACCTAAAATTGAAGAAGTTTTAAGCTGTGGCCATGAAACTGCAGGCTTAGCAGGAGGTCAGACTCATTCCTGTCATAAAGCAGCAGTGATATTGTTGGCAAGAGGTGATAAATTGTACTGCCTTCCCTCCTAAGCCTATTATTTCTGATGATCTCAAGGTAGCCACCATTAATTTAAGGGCCAGAGGGATGGGCAGAGTACAGAGCTGAGTAAATAAAAACTGAGAATCTGCAGCTTTGAAAACCATGTGTGGGCAAGACTTTTGGCTATGGTAGCTTGTACACTGAATGGAATGGAAACAAATAAAGCCTCCTAAGTGTTTGAAGAAATTAGCCTCCCAAGGAACCTGGAACTTGGTTTGCAACAGTCTGTGATCGTAAAAACTTCAAAACAATCCATGTTGCAACATTACAAAATCCAAGACATCTCCAAGAAGGGCATCTTTCCCTGTGCCCACCTCACATATATTTGTCAAGGACTATTGCCAAGTTATAAATCTCCCAAGGGCAGATCCAGGAACAACAAAGGGCAAAGCACAGAGGAGAGCATTTGAGAGATAGAATCAGGGGCTACCAGGTTGGCCAACTAAGGAACTTCCAGCATCACTAGGGCAGGGAGTCCTGGCTATTCCTGCTCAGTAGGTTTTGGTAATTATCACGAATGGTGACTAACGTGTGTTCCTCATTCTCCTTTTTTCAAAGGGACAGATTTATCACAATGATCCTATTTCTTCTCCATCATTGAAAATTTAAATGTTCTGGTGGCTGAAAACATGACTTTAGTTTATTGGCTGCCAGGCTTCAAGGATCCCTATCTGCACCTCTTAGAAAGGGCTGCATATCACCCAGAAATCTTGGGTAGTGGATTTAATGCAGTAACAGAAAGATACAGTAAGCTTGTTTCACGTGTGAAAACAAGGATGCACCTGTTTGTTGGGGAAACCAAAAAGGAAGACCGTAACAGAAAATGCTGGTAGCCTACTGTGGTGGTTTTCAAATATGTCCACCAATTATTTGATACTCCTCCCTTCAAGGTAACTTTCCCCTTGAGTGTGGAATGAACTTAGTGACTCACTTCTAACTAATAGAATAAAATGGAAGTAACTGTGTGTGAAATAGGAGACCAGGTCAGAAAGGACACTGTGACTTCATCATTGCTCTAATGGAAGTTAGCTGCCACATCATGAGGATACTCAAGCAGCCTGTGCAAAGGCCCACGTGGCAAGGACCTGAGGCCTCCTGCCAACAGCCATGTGAGGGAGCCTTCTTGAAATTTGATTCTCTAGACCTGGGCATGTCTTCCGATGACTACAGCCCCTGCCAACAACCTGATTGCAGCCACATGAGAGACCTTGTGTCAGAACTATCCAGCCAGACTGTTTCTACATTCTTTACCCCCAGAAACTATGAGATAATAAGTGCTTCTTGTTTTAAGCCACTAAGTTTTGAGATGATTTGTTATGTAGCAACAAGGAATAAAAATTGATCTTTCCAATTACTCTATATCCTCACCGTTTGTTTCCATCTGTTTCCATTGTGGCCATACCTATTGACTGTGAAGTAGCATCACATTGTGGTTTTGATTTGCATTTCCCTGATGGCTAATCATATGGAGCATCTTTTCATGTGTTAATGTACATCTTTTTCGGAGAAATGTCTATTTAGATACTTCGCTCATTTAAAAAATCAGGTGTTTGTCTTTTTATTATTGAGTTGTGAGTATTCTTTACATATTCTATGTATAAGTTCCTTATCAGATTTATGATTTGCAAATATTTTCTCCCAATTTATGGGATGTCTTTTCATTTTCTCGATGGTATCCACTGAAGCACAAAAGATTTTAAGTTTGACTTAAGTCCAATATACCTATTCTTTCTTTTGTCATTTATGCTTTTAATATCATAGTTAGGGAAGGTTTTGCCTAACCAAGGTCATGAGGATTTATTGCTATATTTTCTTCTAAGAGTTTCATAGTTTAGTTCTTACATTTAGGTCTATGTTCCATTTTGAATTAATTTTTATATATGGTGTGAAGAAGGGGTCTTTTTTGCATGTGGGTACCTAGTTGCCCTAGAACCATGTGTTGAAAAGACTGTTATTTCCCCCATTGAATTGTGTGAATTCATCATGGGGGGCGAGGTGTGTGTGCATGCGTGCTCCCGGTTTTTGTGAAAAGATAAATTATATAAGATTTTTGTTTCTTAAACTAAACAAATCTAAAACGGATATGTCAGTGTCTCTGTTTCTTTTGAAAGTCAAACAATTATACAAATGACAAGCATACATCATGTTTTCTTTATAGCTTTCTTCCCTACAGAACCCTGAATACTTTGGAAAAACAGATGTGTACTATACTTTGCTTTAGTTTGAAGGCTATCTGAATAAATCTCTAAAAATTAACAGGATCATGTTTTCCCCAAATTGATTCATAATATAGACATATGTTTGTGAAATCCCTAAAAGAAACTTTTGTATTTATTTATGACAGGACTGCTTAATGAGATCTACACACCCCATATCTACATAAAAGGATAGGGTTCTGTGTAATATTTACTCTCAATCATTTAGACATATTAAACTGACACGGCATCAAAACTGACAGGTTTTCTTTGCTTCATTGATATTTCTTGGCTTTTTTGACCCCATAACTATAATACTAGACATTCTTTTTTGTTTTGAGGAGAAATAAGAAAGCATCATGCACATTTGCATTTCATTGAAGTATCCGCCCTTTTATTGCAGAGTTTCAGCTGCTTGTACACATTCTCGAATTTTTTTTTCAAGATCTAGTTTTCAGGATTCACTTTAGTGTAGAAATTTTGTGCCCCGGTTTTGCCAGTTCTTTGCACTCAAGTCCCACTGAAAGTAAAAGGGCTCCAATCTCATTAGGGAAAATTGCGCAATAACCTGCAGATAGGTGTCTAAACATCTTCATGTTAGCTCTTTAGATTTTTCTCAGTACTCAGGGACCTGAAGCGCATCCTTACAGCTGCAACTTTAGGTAGGTGACTGCCTCAAACAAAGGCTACTTTGGATTTTGTAGTCCATAAATAACTGCCCATGGAAGAATTAAAGAGCAAAACCCTAGGCTTCTACAGCTAGGAAGATGCTTGGCAGTAATTAGCATAGAGGTAGTTCCATGTTGTAGGAAGACTTTTATTTTTTAAGCTTATTTAACCCCAAATCTATAGCGTTTTATTTCTGCCATAAAGACAGTTTACATTTACAGTCTACCACCACAGTTAATAGAGATAGAAGTAATTGTAACTACAGTATGGTTAATGAAGACACAGTACATAAAATGTAAACTTTGCTGATTCTCTAATTGGTATAAAAGCCTAAAACACACAAAAGTGGTCTTTATAACACAGTATAATTAAACACCAGTAACTGACATAAATAAAATCTTAGATTTAACAATACATATTTTCATCTTAAGAAAATTTGTTTTTACTATATTATTAACGATTTCCTACATTCTCTGGAGCTACACTATCCAATATGGTAGTCATTAGTCACATGTGGCTGTTGAACCCTGGAAGATGTGTTGAATATAAAAGATACACTGGATTTTGAAGACTTAGAATAAATTTAAAAATGTAAAATATCTAATAATTTTTATGTTACTGTACACATTGAAATCATATTTGGTATATATTGGGTTAAATAAA
>RJWJ010028068.1:0-21688 GCA_004363605.1 Indri indri
CCTGCCATTTCAACAGCATGTAAGGAATTCATTAGAAGCAAGTTTCGGGACCTCACTATTTTCTATCCACAAAGGTGACCCTGTATTTCCCCTCCTAAAACATGAGTATGCCCCTCCTCCACCTCCCTCCCACCTTGTCCCTGCCAGCGCCCTGGATCACTTCACACGCCTGGCATCAGCCAAAGCCCACGGCATGTATCACGTGGGCTCACTAGCACCGCCTCTTCCCTCTGGGCTGCCACAGCTAGGCCAAATGATGCCACGGGACCCAGAACTCATAACAATAGAAAATTCATAAAATCGCCATGGCTCCCCCCGACCCCATCATATGCCCGAATTACTTCTAAATTTGACAAGTATATAAGCTGCCTACAGATGTTCATCTCATATATTTTATTGCAAATAAATGAAACGGACAAGTTTCCCCTGTGGAACACACAGTCATTAATAGCCCAAAGCTGCTCTGCACAGACCCAGATCGTTCCCCTCAGTCCTAACAGGAGCATATTCCTTCCCAGTCCCACCTCATGACGGCTGCTAGAAGGGGAGGGAGAGTGTCCTCAGGGCTGCTGCTTCGCCCCTGCGAAGGCGTGACTGCCTCGTGCGCCTGGAGCACAGGGCTGCGGAGTTCTAGAGCTGACACATGCCCCCCTTGCACGCCACACAGCAGCTGGGCTGAGATCTCCCCAGGGCTCCTCCACGGAGGCTAAAGTTTCCTAGCTCCAGTCTGAAGCGGTGAAGTGGAAGCCCAGTTTCCACAGTGATTCCCTGAGCAGGAAGCTGAGAACGTGAGAGTGAGTCACCTTTTGTGAGCCAAAGTCTGTTTCAACATCCCCTTATTTACTGCAGTGAAAAGTCAGGAAAGCATAGGGGTTTATACAACGTCCAGCCTTCTCTCTTTTACCAAAATAGTCCTGCCTGTACCTTTCCAAGGGTAAAATGAAAATAAATTTCACAGAATAATGAAGATAGGGGTAGGAGTTGTATGGCACAGCTGGGTAATTAAAATCTAGTAAGCTCCTTCTATCTGCCAGACACTGCACTAGGCAGGCTTTACTTCCATTTTTCTCCTTTAATCCTCCCAACAACATCTGAAGCAAATACCTTGTTCACTCTGCTTTATAGATGAGAAAAATCGAGTCTCAGGGAATAATCTGCCCCAAGTTATACTTCTAGTGAGCCTTCAATCTCAAGTTTGTTTGTGGTCATACCTAACTTCTTTCCTCTAATCTTTATTGCTTGTTTAGCTCAAAGGGTTTGGGTCAATGCTGATAACGATGACAACATTTTACTTTTATTCATGTACTCATCCCACAAACATTTACTGAGTATATATACCAAGTGTCCCATGCATTCTAAGCCTTGTCATTCTAAAAGACTTATGGGTAGGAGAATAGCAGCAGCAGCCCAAGAAGCCTCGCATGCAGGCAGATGTTTGCATGAGGACTTGGGCGGTACAGAAGCTCTAGAATAGGAGGCAAGACTACAAGAGGGTCTACTGAGACATAATGTCAAGGCCTTGAGTGCCCTTGAACACCAAGGAAACCGTGCTTGGCCAAAAGTCAACAGGAAGTAGAGACTGAAAGAGGAGAGATCAGATAGAAGACAGGAGTGCAACAAGAAGACGCAATTAAGTCCACAGAAGAGAAGGAAGGGGATGTAAAATAAAGACTTAAAAAGTATAACCTTGATAAAGAATGGCAACCGCAGCAGGGTCCACATAGTTGTAGCAGGAAACAGAGAAGGGTGAAGGGAAGGTGGTTGTCATACAGTTAAAAGAACAGTGGGAGTGAAGGCATAGGAGAGGTGACAGCAGAGAGGAGGTGGTCAGATGGTAAGGTAGAGCTCAAGGTCTTGTAGGTGGACACCCTCCTGAATAAAAGTAAGGTTGAAGATTTGGTCATTTGTGTCAATTCCGGAACAGCGGGGATATTCACTGAATATGAAGAACTCAATTACATCACTTTGAATATGAGGTTTCCCAGGACACAAGTTCTCCTTGTACAAGTCCAACATGGTATGCTGAATAACGGCTGGCTTCAGGACACCCACATACAAGGCGCTGGGGCAAGGGAGGGCCCTGGAGAGGGAAACACCAAAAAACAGGCCCAATTATCTGAGCTGACGCTGATGACCAACCACCTCATTTAGGAGTGAGCGAGGATTTAAACTTGTGTGAACTGTAACTTAGCTCTCTCTCCAGGCCAGACCTGCCTAATCCATGTTGATAGCCAGAGTACTCTACCAGGTTGAACTTTCATCCAGGTGTCCCCGGGCTGAGATCTCCAAGCACATTCTTATTAAAACAAGGAATGAGCATGGCTAACACTGTTTTCTACTTTGAGGTGCCTGAATGAGTTTCTGAGAAAGACCTCATGTCCTTCTCAGATTTGAACCATCTCATCATTTGAACCATCTTCATTAACTGCCAAAGAATTTTAACAAGTTTCTTTAGTTTTGTTTTGGGAGAGAAAAAAGAAAGGAAGAGAGATATGCACCAAAATAACCAGCTTTAACAAATGGCTACTAGTTTAAAAATAGTGCAGGGGTTTAAGTTTTTGCCTTTATCTCAGTGGTTGACCTTGCTAATACAGTATGTAGATCTCTTGCCAACTAATCGGCGGACTGTAAAGCACGGCTTCAAGCTGTGGTCAATGATCTGTAACAGGAATGAATGAGAGGGTTTTAGCAGCCAGGATCTGTAGCCTACTATCTGTATCTGACAGCTGTCACCCTCTCTGCAGAGGCCAAGGCCTAGACCTTCATTTAAAAGCAGCATGGCTGATCAGATTACTGGGACAGTGTGTCAAAACTGACTGCGCTGAACTAAGGAGACAGAAAGTAAATCTATAAATAGCAGTCTTGCTGCCTTCATGAAGCACTGAAGGGTAACCAATATTGAGCAGCAAATGCAATGTTTAGTCTTTGCAGCCAGTGGGATACAACTGCGGCCAGATCAGAAGTCTTGCTCTATGATATAATGTAATGGAAAGATTGGCTTTATGGGCAAGAATTTAAAAGAGTTACATTCTTGGCAATGGTAATAGCCACAGAGCAATAATTGGTTTGAACCAACTTTATGAGCTAACAAGGTTCCCTAGCACTTAATAATGTCCTCAGGGCACAGGGACTCAGCAAGTCACCTTTCCCATAATGTGCTGGCTGCCTGTTTCTGACAGTCCATGGGGACCGCCAGTGTTGAAACACAGAGAGTGATAAAATAAGAGGCTCTCCATTTGATATCTATTATAGATGTCAACTGGGTCTTCAACCAGAACAGCTGCACAAAGTACTTGGGGAGAGCGGAGCATCATGAGGGTGAGTTATCTGCAGACCATGCTGATAGCTCGGCTTAGATACTGGACATCGCCGGGTTATAAATGAGCCAGCTGACATTTTATAGCATGTACCAACTCTTCCAAGAACCATTTGTCACTCTTCAAGGTTTCCGCTGATAAAACTGGGATGTCTAAAAATTTGTCAACAACCACAGAAAGTAACCCTGAGGTCACGTCAGAGGGTGAAAAACAATGTGCTTACTTGGCATTCTACAAATACGTAAATGGAACACTAGTGGCGACAGTGTCTCAAAGGTTTCTCCAGGTTGCAGAGTCCCCAGTCAGCCTTGGTCTAGCTGCCAAGGATGTGGACGTGGAGATGGTGGATTTAGGAGCAGTATGTAACAACCGAGCCATCGCAGACCTGGCCTGAGTGCGGCAGACCTTGGCCCCAGCACGGCTGCTGGGCCCTGCAGGATGACGGAGACAGGCGTCCTTAGTCTGCCCACTTCAGACCACTTCTCACTGGGGTGGACAAAGTGGGAATTAAGCAAGTGATTTTTTTTTCCAAGGTGGGTCCAACTGTCCTGGCTCTTCTGCAAAAAGTTCAACTTAAATACTAAATTTGAAAAGTAATAAAAATATCAAAAAAACCCCAATATTAACAACAGCTAACACTTCCATATGCCAGGCACTAAGAGCTTTATATGTATAACCCATTCAATCCTCACAACCTGATCAGACAGGTACTATTATTATCCCTATTTTACAGATTAAAACCTGAGACACAGAAAGGCTAAGCAAACCACTCAAGGTCACACAGTTAGTAAGAAGAAAAGTCAGGATTCAAAGTCAGGCAGGAATACTACATGTATTCTTCCTTACTCCCCAAAAATAGGCCCCTCGAGAAGATACCATATTAGAAAGTGAACATATGCAAAGAAAAGATCAAAGTGACTCATTCAGAACTATGCAGTAATCAAAAAATAAAGAGGAAGAACTAAATGACCATCTGTTCTGATGGCTCTCTGATTCTGAATAAATTCATTCTGCCACATTTATTCAGCATACACTTCCTAAGCACCTCTATCTCCAGGTACCATGTTGGGCTGTGGGGTACAAAAATGAATAAGGAACAGCCTCCGAGAAGCCCACTCTAGCGTTTTTGCTCATAAGTGGCCTCTATCCTGGAATGCGGTCCCCTCAGCATCATTTGCTTTGCCCTCTGCTGACATCAGAACACACCTTTACCTAAGGAACCCAACTGGGGTCAGGGCACACTGTGGGGCAGGACAGCAGGGAGGGGCACCCACAGCACTGTTCCCAGGAGAGGGGAAAACAGCCACAAGGAAGTGCTTTGAATAAAAATCAGTTGATAAACCTTCAGGCTGACATTCAGGCCTCCCTACACAATTGCTCCCGGCCATTTTGGAGCTCCCACTGGCACTCTGTGCTGCCCAGAGAGTAGAATGAGCCCAATTAAAAAGTCACATGTGTTCCCTGGCTTTAAAAGTGTGGCACTGGCTTTCCATCACTATTGCTTGGAATCCCTGATGCTGGAGCTGTGAGGAGTAACTGGAAATCATTTAATTCGACTTCCTTTATTTAATGGGTCAGAATGCAGGTCACCAAAAAAGGTTAAGTGGCATGCCCAAGGACATAGAACCAGAGAGTGGCAGAATCAGGGTAGGACCCCAGGCCTGGGAACTCCCAATGGAACTATTTTGTTACAACCTGATATAGCTGTCCATGGAATGGATACAGCACTGTGAAATCAGTAAATTCAATCAAGCCAAATGTGTGTTTTGAAAAAAGTCAAGAATGAAGAAATGGAGTTTGAAGAACATTCAACATTCATGAGGTATACCCATTTCGGGTCACTGGAGACATTTCTCTGGTGCAAAGGTTTTCTTAATAAAGGGTTTCATTGGCCAGTAGGATCGAGACATACACACATGCATATTTTGCTTCTGGCAATACCTTAAACCCCCAGTTAGGCAAGCATAAAAAACGGCAATGGCCTTGAGAGTTCAGCATGGTTTATACATGGCATACACATCTTTGAGGATTTGGAGAAATCTACAAGGGATCCAATGCTTTTCCACCTATTGACATTTACAAAGCAGTTTAAATCATGCATGAGAGGCCTCAGGCACATGCAGTTCACAAAACATAACTCTGAGCTCCCAGGGAATTTAAGCTGACCAACACTCTTTATTAGAACCGACAGTGAAAGACAGCTATTGCGAAATTTGTACCAGAAATGCAATACCAAGATGACAGCCTTAATGCCAGTGGATATATTATGTAGATTACCTGACTCAAATCTTTCTTGTTAAATAAGTTTCATGCATTCTTTCTTTCTCCTCAAGAATATCCTTCTGGCTTCACTGGGGGAGTGTTCCATAAGTTCCTTGATCATGCATCTGTTTTTCAATATTTTGGACATGCTAACTTAGCACGAAAGATCAGATAAAGATATTTAAACAGTGGAAAACACTTAAACCTTTAAATGAACAACAGAGATGAACCATGAATGAAATATTTCAATGTTATTTTTATATAATGTTCCACTATTTAATAGTTTTTAGAAAGAAACATTTTCCTAAGGTGGATCCATTCTAGATATTCGATTCCCATGTAATTTAAGATTACGTGCATGTGTGTAATTATAAATTAAAGATAATTTCACCTGCATGTTTTTCCCATTTCAAGGAAATAAAACTGGCCAGGGACAAAAGACAAGAAACATACTTTTCCTCTCCAATCTTCATAGAAATCAAAGTACTATGTAGATGCTTTAAATTCTACTTGACTAGGAGACAGAAGGAAGAGTTCGATATGACCTGAAAAGGAAGTCATTGGTAATCTGGCACTGCTGACGGTTGGCCAAGGGCAGATTTGGCAGAGGCTGAATTAGAGTAAAAGTGCTATTATTGGGAGGCTTCTTAGTTTCTGAATGGATCAGATTATTTGTTTCCAGTTCTAGACTTTCCAACCTGCCTCGACCTTACATACACTGTGTTAAATGTTATTACTACTTAAGTAATAACATTTGCACTGTCTTCTTCCATAGGGTAGGTACTACCTTTGCTAAGCAACACAGTAACAGTAAATGAAACACAACTATTAATACATACATGCTTCTATAGTCAAGGTCCCATCACTTGGACTATGCTCAATGTTTGTGTACAGTATCAAGCTGCCTTGAACTTGCTTATCTATTGCATCCTAATAGTTACAACAAAAGGGTTCCAGAGTCCATGAGCACAAAGCTCTGCCTGTAGCTCAGTAAATTATATGCTACTCTCATACAATTATCATATTTTCAAATATATAGAGATTCTTCAGTGATTATTAAAATACATTTTCCTTTTAAAAGCAGAGCTGAATTCATAGTAACCTTTTATTCCGTACGTATTTTTTATGGACTATTTCCATAAAAGGAGAGAGAATGGTATAATAAGCTCCCACCCACCATCATCCAGCTTCAGTAATTATCAACTCATGGCCAGTCTTGTTTCATCTATACCCTAACCATTTCCACTACTCCCATCTTTCCAGATAATTTTAAAACAAATCCCACCCAGACGTTGTATCATTTTATCTGTATGTATTTCAACATATAAATTTTGTATCTTTTAGATTACAAGATGATAAAGCTATAACTATTACCATGCAGGGTTGTATTTTTTTTTAATATTTAAAAATTATCCTCATGCTCAAGGAAAAAAAAAAACCAAAAACTAAAGAACCGCTTTGTTAGATGCTTCCATGGATCTCAATCATTTGGTCAAATTCAAAAGCAGAGAATGTCTAATTTCTTTATAGCCACCAGAAACTAACAAGATGTGTGTAGTTAGTGTTTAATGAATGATTTTCAAATGATTTTCTGAATGATTCCAACTATATATGGGAACATAAATACACTGCGTTATTGTAATCAAAGCCCAATAGTGAATATATTTATAGAGTAAGCTTAAAACAAAACCACCTGAAAAGGGTTACTGTTAGTGTTAAATAAGAGATATATCATGTATCCTGTAATCTAAGTAGTAAACATAATTACACATCCCACAGGCAAGCCACAGTCTTTCAAAAGAAGACAATAAAGTACACATACATTTTTATGTGCTGGGTATAAAAACACAGTGGTAACTCCTTGAGCATCCAAGATCATGTGCAATCCATAAGTGACCCTTCAGACACTGGGCATGGAGAAGACTGATGCAGCCTGACACCCTACAATCATCTAAATAAACTTCCAAAAAACTGTCTTCTATGCTTACAGTCACATCTTTTAAAAATCACGGCACTGAATGAATTACATGATTTTAATAGCACTGACAGCTGATGAAATAATGCAAGAAAAATAATCTACTAGTGACCTCAGATGAAACCACAAAGACATTAGGCTAATGGAAGTAAAATCACTCATTGCGCAGTGATTTTACTTTTTTATATTAAAATAAAAAGCCAGCCTAAACCTTCTTCAGGATATTACATTTTGAACCTAACCATAAAATACTTCCAGAAAAGGGCTTATTTCAGAAAATCCACATGCATTTTGATTTTTTCAAGGGTGAGCAAGCTTTCCATATCACAGGGTAGTTAAATTTGGGGAAAAAATGAAGCAGTGATATGAAAGAAGTGAAGATCATTGATCTGAAATAGTCTATAATTACCATTTTAAGGGCAGAACACCTGTTTTACTGAGGGAACATACACATGCAGTACACTTCCTCACTACAATTACGTGAGTTAAAGATGTCCTACAGTTTCCCAATTTCCATCTCTTTTCTTCCATCTTCAGTTCTACAGGTGGGCAGTAAGACGGCCCACTTGAAAGAATACACCATGGACCCAATCCCACTCCTTCCTCTTCTGGAAGCTGAGCGCTTCTCTTCACTCTCCACACAAATACGTCAAGAGTGCACAAGGCAAATTCGAGTAATACACACATAGGACAATGTCCTGAAGTGAGAAACAGATCCCATTAAGATAGACAAAACCAATAAGATCTAATGACATCTTTTTCTTTTAAACATTTTTTTCCTATCAAAAAACTGAGCTTAACAAGGAACAGCACGTATAATTGGGAATAACGTGTCTCATAGCATCATAAAATCTCCTGTTGCTTTGGAAAGAGCTACTGTACTTACTTTATTTAAACATTTACTGTTAAGAGTTTAGTTTCTTAAAATTTCAGAGTAATTCCCTCACTGCTAGGGAGCCCCCATGGTTACACCAGGGGATAAGCATCATTTAGTCCAATCTACAATGATAAAAGGAACCCCCCTTACAATATCCTAACAAGTAGCTAGTCACCCTCTGTTTGGTGACGGTGAGCTCATTCGTTCCTAAGGCGGCCAATGCCATCTTTACATAGCTCCACTTTTAGACTTTGGTTCAATACAAGGAAAAGTTTTCTGTCTCCTTGTAGTTTAAACTCACGTTTCCTAGCTTTATCCTTAGAGATCCCACAAGGTGAATTTAATCTCTCTTTCACTTGAAAGGATTTTAAATACTGCATTTCAGAAAGTCATTGTATTCCTCAAATCTCTTCTCCAGGTAAACACTTATAGTCATTTCAACACTTCGTAGGACACTACTTTAAAAACGTCTTAGTCATCATTTGCTTATTCATTTGTTCATTCATTCATTCCCAGGTAAACACCTATAATTATTCCAACTGTTCTTCGTAACACACGGCTTCAAGAATATCTTATTTGCTTATTTGTTTGTTCATTCGTTCTTTCATTCAGAAAAAAAATGAGTGGGCCTCTACTCTCACTAAGTTCCACATACTGTCCTAGGTGCTCTGGACACAAGAAATGAGAGGCCCCTGGTGACAATCTAGTGGGGCAAGTCAGACATGCAGACATAGAATCATGATGCTGTATGGTAAAGTGCTGTCCTAGACGTTTGTAAATGGAATGGTGGTGACTTAATGAGTAAATATGCTAAGATCGCTTCTACATGCTTTATAATCTGCCAGCCTATCAACACAGAACCCAACCTAAGCTACTACTCCACTTGAAGTGAATTTTTTCAATAGAGTGTCATGTTGTACTGATGTAGCAGACACTCTTAACTGTCTAGCCGACAGCTTGTTCCCCTCTTCTCTGTTATTAGAAAACCCCAGCTTTGTTCAGGTATCAAACTGCCATGTGCCCAGGCCAGGAGATAATTAAGTGGTGTAAACCAGCAGTCCCCAACCTTTTTGGCACCAGGGACTAGTTTCCCAGAAGACAATTTTTCCATGGATGGGGGTGGGGGTATGGGAGGGTGGTGGAGCTCTATGGCCTGGTCCCTAACAGGCCACAGACCAGTACCAGTCTATGCCCTGGGGGTTGGGGAGGCAGGCATAAACTAAGCTGTATTTGCCAGTGACCGGTTTGACATGTGACCTAGTTCTGGCCATTGAGCTGTAAGGGGGAGTCTGCTGAAGGACCTCCGGAAAGGATTTCTCTTCCTTGCAAAAAAAAAAAAAAAAGAAAATTAAGGAGTAGGTCTTCCTTCTTCCTTCCTTCCTGGGGCACGCAGTGCGGGGACACAATGCTTGTAGCTATGGCAGCTGTCTTATCAACTTAAGATAAAGCCTCAGAGAAGCCAGCCCAACACTCATCTGGCCACTTCTGGACATCTCACCATGCAAGGTAATTAACTGAATATCCCCTTTTTATGACTACTTTTGATTAGGCATTCTGTTACTTGCAGCCAAAAGCACCTCAACTGGCATAGAAGCATACACAGTCTTTAGAGTAAGTGCCTTCGTGTTACACCAGCTGAGATGAGGGAGTAAGTTCTTATATGTAAAACAAGACAGAGGCCAATTGGAGAATTTGGAGAGGGAATCTATGATCTCACATGCTGAGATTTAGAAAGGAAAATAAAGACTGAAGGAAAATTAAATTATTAGATGACTAGGATGGTCCTGCCTGGTTTTGAAATTTTCTTCCAAACTAGGGTAATGAAAAACAACCATCTCATCTCACTTTTGTTCACAGACACAAACTTTTAAAACTTTCAAGTCATATTTGTCACAAGGAGAGGGGACCAATACTATGACTTACATTCTAAAAAGTAAAGAAAATGATTCTAAGCCAAGGCTTTCAATCCTTCATCCTATCTGCTTTTATTTGATTCTGCTGCTTTCAAGTACATAACCAAAGCCACTAAAAACATCGGCTATGTTCGCCTGGTGTGGGATTATAAAACATTGTTTTAGTCCTCAGTCATAGGGCAAGATTAGAAGTCAAACAAAAGCTCTGGGCGTGGGGGGCGGGGGAGGGGGGAGGAAAGGAAGCTACCAGTGAAGTAAAATAAAGATGGGGTAAACTTCCAAAGCTAATGCTAGCAGTCTCACAGCTTGAAATAGTCTATCTGGATTTCACAAAATATTAGGAAAATGATTTCTTCTGCCTTCTCAAATTGGCACCTAAGTGCCTATTTCAGGAGCTGAAATTTGCTCATTTATGAAGGGCTAATAATTGAAAAAATACTTTTGAAAGAAAGTTTATTAGAAAGCTTCGAAAATAACCCTGTCTTCTTAAAACTTCACTTCCAAAATTTGCTTCCAGCCCAAACATATTCCTTCATGCATTCAATTCATTTTGCCACGAAAGACCATTGGAGGCACAAGGGATATAGTGGTGAACACTACAGAAAAAATCCTGTCCTCACAGCATTAACTTTGCAATGGAGGAGACAGGCAATAAATAAGTGACTATGTATATGGATGTGTGTGTATATAAACGCTGGCTAAGTGCTACGAAGAAAAGCAAAGCTGGATAAGCAGACAGAGTGATTTCGGGTAGAGAAGGTACTGTTGTTTTGATAGGATAGTCAGGGAAGCCTCTCTAAGGAGATGACATTTGAATGAAGTGAGGAAACAAGCCAAGTGACCCCATAAGGGGATAGAGCATCCAGGCGATGGAACAAATCTCTGAGGTGCAAATTAGCTCAGTTTGTTGAAAGGCCAGACCAGGGGCCAGTGCGACTGGAGCAGAGTGGTGGGAACTGAAGTCAGAGCAGTAGGCAGGGGCCGCACCACAAAAAGGACCTTTGTTTTAAGTGTGACTCGAAGCCAGTGGGGGATCCTGGGCATCCTGGACTCTCGGTTCTTTGACCTCCTTGCCTCCACTGATTTGGAAATCTCAATTTTGAAACTGAAATCACTACTGGTGGTGACAAGATTGCAGGGTGTGACAATGGGAACGAGGCAGACGAAGGAAAGGCCACTGGAGGTGGGGAGGGCGGAAGTCGAGAGGCCTCAGGCTCAGACGGGCTGCCCGTGTCAATGCCGGGTCCCAGTGGAGAGAGAGGAGTGAGTCAGGTGCCAAAATCTTCCACAAATGAGGGGAAGAATAAGAGATAAAAATAGGTTGAAGTGATATAATCAGATGGCATGGCCTTCAAAGCAGCATTTTTTAAAATGAAGGAGGAACAAGGTATGTATGTTTAGGAAGGAGAAGGGTAAGAGAAAGAAAAGCAAGAAGACCCTGGTGCCCATGCCTCCTTTCTACAAGTGCATTTATAAATAGCAACACATTATACTCACTATATGCAACCTGTTATACCTAGGAATGAGGAATGCAGCAGAGTTTGACAATCTAGAAGTAAATAAGATGAATAAACTTTTTACTGTTTTTCTCATAACTACATTTTCACCTCCCATATCTGATAATATTCAGGAAAGGGTTGTTCTACAATAGTACATTTTTTCAGAAAGCTGAAGCTTACATGTTTAAGTAAAATATTGAACTATACAACGGGAAATCTTTCCTGCTTCTCTATTTACAAATTTCCCACACTTGATTATCTTGAGCTAAATTTCATCTGGGGATCAGTAATTGTACCTGTCCTTGACAATGACTGCGATAATGCCCCCAGGTGCTCACGTGTGGACATCAGCAGTCTCTGTGCCCCTTCACCGGAAGGGTCCCCTGACAGCTGCTTAGCAGAGAACTACAAGGAGAGTGAAGAGCTGGTACGGTTGTCACAGTTTGGTCTTTTCTTACTATGACGTTGCTTCTTACTACTGGCAGCATAAATGGTGATTTGCTGCTTAATTTTACACAGTGTTGGCTCAAGGGCCCAAGGATAGGGACCCCTGGACCAGAGAACCAAGTGCCTGGGCTTTGGGAGCAACACATCGTGGCTCAGAATCAGGCAGTGTTTGTGCAGCAGGCGCTGTAGAACTCCAACTTCTGACACAGTGAGGTGTCCCTGCGCCTACTGAGGCCAAGGAAGAATACTTGTGCAATTCTTGCCCGAAGGCATCCAGAAAGCAGTAAAGAGTCAAAGTGGGAACACCGCCCCCACTCCACCTGATTGCGAGGCCTCTCGCAGGGTGCAGCTGGGTAAGGTTTCACAGAGCAGACTGCAGGGCTTTGAGTGTTCTTGGCTACTTAGGAAGTATTTCTGCTTTCCTACGAGCCTCACACGAACTCTCTGCTCCAGCCCTGGAAGGGCTGCTGGAAGTAGGGCCTGGGGCCTGGCGTCATCCTATCACCGCCTCTCAGCTGGCTGGTGGATGTGCACAAACACAAAAGGTGATATTGACAGTCAGCATCAGATCTGACTGCTCCCGACAACTCCTGTGATACAGCAACCTCCGGGACTTGAGGACACATCTGTGAGGAGATGTAGTAGCTGCCATCTGCACAAACTGCATTATTTAACTGCGCTGGCACTGATTAACATTTGCTGTAACCTATGGTAATGGGCTCTGGGGCTTTGCATGTCTGCTACACAGTGGCAGCTGATGTCTCCTGCTCCATCCTTAAAACAGGATGCTTTAATTTTTAATGGAGCACATGTTCGATTGGCTATACAAACAGGCTAATCTGCAAAGCATGTGCTCAATAACAAGCCTGGCTATGCTGCCAGAATATCAACATGACTCGGCCAAGCTGGGGAGGCGGGGGTGGGACTCCTGCTCACCTCCACCAGTCAAGGGCTGTGGGCTGGGCACACTGGCCAGCTGAGAGCCAAGGGGTGGCCACGGGCAGAGGCATTTGTGGCCTCCTCTGGAGACCCCGAGGGTCTTCAGCTTCTGGGTGCCTGCAAGCCCTAGCCAGCAGGGAAAAGAACAAAACTGTGCATCCGGTGGGTTCAGGCCTCTGGTGTAAAGCCAGATGTGGCATTAAAGATGAAACTCCCCTCTGCTGCACAGGCATGACTAGAATGAGGTGTATGCATCCAACTTAGCAGACCTACCACATGCCCTGCGCTCTGCTCAATGATGCGAATTTAAAGACAATTAAGGTACAATCACTGACTTCGTAAAACCCACACCAACAACCATTACGCCAACGTGAGATGTGATAAGTTAGATGTAGGTACAAAGTTCTCTGGGAGCATGGAGAAGGAAGTCAGCAAGGAGGAGGGATTTAAGGTGGGTTTTGAAGGATGGGCAGGAGTTTACCAGCAGCACTTAAGATGACACCCAGTTATGAAGGAACATGATATGTGGGGAATGGTCAACAGTTAGAGGGATGAGTATACAGTCTGAGAAAATTACATGGAGATATCTGGTGACAAGTTGGAAATGTGGGTCCATAGCTTAAGGGAGAACTTAAAGCTAGGGACAGAAAGATGGGTGCTCATCAGTATACAGGAAATGCTGACACATGGAAATTCTGAGAGAAATGGTCTAGGGTGAAAGGATCCAAAGACAGAATCCTCAGGGATACCAACATTTAACTTAAGAAATGGTTCTGAGAAGTACCCTGGAGAGGTGGGCAAAGAAGATAAGGAAAGGCTAATTTCATGCATAAGGGAAGGGTCACAAGTCTCAGAGCAGTCAAGTACTTAAAGCCTGAAAGACTGTATCATAACCATTATTGCCATTATCCTAGTCCTTATTAGTACAAACTGCTTTCACACATGTTATTTCATAATAGTCCTGTATGACAGGCAGATGTAACTACCACATTTCCTAGATGAGGAAACAGGGTTAGAGAGGATTAGAAGATGTCCCAAAGCCACAGTTACAGCCACAGTGGGAGAGCTGGGTGTGGAACTCCACTCTGCAAACTCTTAGCTCCAGACAAGGCATTGTGCCAGGGTCCAAGGATATGAAGGTCCCAGGTCCAAGGGACCTGCGGAAGAAGGCTCCCAAGTGCAAACTCTCAATACCATATCCTCCTCTCAGGGATTCACAAAGTGCGCTTAGCATACTCGAGGCTTTGAGAAGTTCTGCAGTTAAATACGACCCATCGATGAAAACTACATGTCTGACTTTATGTAGCTATTTCCCAAATATATTTGTTCGTGGAATCCTTTTTTCAAGTTACACCTTTTAACATTCCTAGCCAACATTAAGGAAATGCTGCTGTAATGAACTGGAAGGAATGCTTCCTCCAACGAGGTCTTGGTTTTGAGCAGCTTGTGACTATGGAAGACAGAAGGGCACCGTTCCAACCACACACCTTCAACCACCCATCCCTTGTCTGTCTCCACGGTTCTTTCCAGACACTCTAGTATCTGTCATAATGAATGACATTTATTTGTTCATGTTTTTCTCTTCATCAGGTAAGGGATGTATTTTATCCATCTCTGCATTCACAGTGTTGAGCTCCACTACCTGGCACAGAACAGGAATCTAGTCAGTATTTGCTGAATTGCATTACAAAATTCCATAGTGGTAACACAGAGAAAAGTCAATTAACATGAGCTCAAAGCCTCAACCCAGGACTCCTTGGTGCAATGCTCTCATCGCCAGAGGCCAAGTGTCCAGTATGACGGCTGATCACTGTCATTCTGGGAAGCCACTTAGAAACCCAGTGTTCAGACCTTCAGTGAGTGGGCAGGATCCTGGACAGCTTCTCAGATTCTGTAGTCCCTGACTTCCCTCTGGCCCAGCTGTGCAGAGACGCCCACTTTGTTGCTAAGTCTCTTATCCCTCTACCTCCAGGCTGGCTCCTCTGGCGAAAGAAAGCCACAGAAGTAAGAGAGAAGTCTGAGAAGCCTGAATATTGGGGGCGAAGTGTGCCCTCTGAGGACATGCAGTTTGTTGGTGTGGTATGTTTTTCCTTGGATGGCAGGGTGTTTGGGGGACTTGGTTGGGTTGGGGGTTATTGATAAGTGCCATCCCAGAGATACGGTAGTTGAATAGTCAAAAGGCTTTTTAATGAAGTCTCCAATAAAACCTTAAAAATCCTTTAAAAAAATCATTACCTTGCAAATATATTTAGCTTTACCTGCATGTCCCCACATTTAAAATGGTTCTTTCTATAGTTACTAAAGTTGCACAAACCTCCTTCCTGTTCTCACTTGATCTAGCTCATCAGAACAAGTAGACAATTTTTTGTATTGCCTACAAGGCTAGAGTCAACACTTGGTTAGCTGCCTTATTAAGATCTGGACGGATCACGACCACAGCTCAAAAACACTGCCGAAAGAACCAGGACAAAGGCAAAGGGGTAACCCTGGTCCAGCCCCACGGCGCCTCCACTGCCTGCCACTGCCCTTCTAAGTGCCCATCAGTCACTTTTTCCCCTTGAAGTTGGGCCCTCGTAATAAGTGCTTCATCTTTTTAATAAGATTTCTAAGAAACCACAGCACATGAAAAATAAACATGATGAAATAAGAACTAGGTTGGCTGGGAAAGAAAGAAGACTTGGGTAGAGGCTAAATGACCAGAACCCAACATATACCCTAAAATCTGTCCGTGTCTGGCTTTTGAGATTTCTACTGCTTATAGTCTCTGCTGACAAGTCCATTCTTCCAGAAGTTGAGAAATAAAATAACAGCAGAGTTGATATCCTCATTTAACAGATGAGCAAACTGGGCCTAGACAGAGGAAGTCATTTGCTCCAGGCCTTCTGCGTGGTTCATGACAGCACAAGTACTTGACCTACAGTCTTGTGAGTGCTAGGTCAGACGTATTTCTTTCTCATATGCTATGCCACATCTAGTGCCACCAAGCCACCCGATTATTCAGATGGTCAACAGGACTGCTAGGGAAGTGTTTGTGTTGGAAAATTCCGATATTTCCACTACGGGTACCAGGGGCTGCTTTGCCAATATGGCTGAAACTACTTCATTTGCTTCCTGTCACACCAGGAAGCCCACAGGCCTGTCACTTGCTTTCAGATATGGGGGATTTGGGCCATCAAGCACTTTAATTAGTCTGTCTGGAAAAATGAAACTGATCAAATTAAATATTAATCACATATAAACTGTAGATCTGAATCAGTAGGGGAATCATCAGGCAGGAAGGGCCGTTTTTAAATGCAGGACTTTTTTACAAAAATTTTCAAAGGCCTCTACTCCTGCTCTCTGTCCTGCCAAGTAAATTGAATTCAAAGCAAAAACAAAGCTTCTATTTTCCAAGCACAACGATGTCTAACCAGAAGTTCCTTTTGCTGAAATATTGAATGGAAAATTCAGTTCCTTAAATCTTTCTAAATCTTTGCCTCTGATTGGGTTCATTAATAAACATGCTGATTTTGTTACAGGGAGAGACATATGGTATAATCCGCTAACAGGAAGAAGTATTTTGCATTTTATTGTAGAAAACAAACATGCAAACAGGTTCTCACAGATGGTTTTCTTAGCTTCTGGGAGGGAAAAAAGCTTAATAATGCTTAAAACTAGTTTTTCTCTTTAACAACAACAAAAAAATCCTTGCGCATCTCTAGTGGAACTGCTTATAAATTAGATTAAGTTCCACTCCAAGGTTTTAACAATTTAGAATTCACTTTTTCTCTTGTTTAAACACACGCACACACACACACACACCCTTTCCCCCTACTCCCTCCCCTCTCTTCCTTCTCCTCTTCTCTTAGAAATACAGTATTAACTTGCTCAGAGAGGCAGAGATAATTCAGCAAAGCTTCACTTAGCCATGATAAGTGATATGATACTCCTTATCATAAAGGAATAAGGTTTCCTCAGAAATAAATTTTCCAGATAATTGATGCTAACCCTTTAAGAGGTTATCAAAATTGGTAGTGATGGTGGTTTTTCTTTTAAATAGGCTTTATTTTTTAGAACAGTTTTCAAATTACAGCAAAACTGAGAAGACAGTATAGTGTTCCCATATCCCTATCCAGTGTCCCCTATTATTAACATCTTACATTAGTATGGCACATTAGTTATAATTAATGAGCCAATACTGATGTAACATTATTATTCCAGGGCCCCATCCAGGATGCCACATTACATTTAGTTGTCAGGGCCCCTAGGGTTCCTCTTGGCAGTTTCTCCCAATTTCCCTATTTTTGATGACCTTGACATTTTATAGAAGTACTGAGCTATTTTGTAGGATGCCCCACTACCGGAATTTGTTTGATGTTTTTCTCATGAGAAGACTGGATTTACAGGTTTTTGGAGGAAGATCACCAAGTTAAAGTGCCATATTCTTCACATCATATCAAGGGTATATTTTATCAACATGATTTACGACTGTTGATATTGACCTTGATCACCAAGCTAAAGTAGCATTTGTCAGGTGTGTCTGCCATAAACTTACTCCCCTCTCCCTTGCATACTGTACTCTTTGGAAAGGAGTCACTATGTGCAGCTCATGTCTAAGTAGTGGGGAAGAATTATGCTCCTCCTTCTTGAGAGTAGGATATCTGTGTAAATTACTGGGAATTCTTCTGCATGGAAAGTTTGTCTCTTCTCCCTCATTTGTTAATTTATTTATATCAATATGGAATCAAGGTATTTATTTCATACTTTGGGTTATAACCCAATACTACTTTGTTGTTTTGCTCAAATTGTTTAGGTGTGGCCATTTGCTCTTCCAGTTGGCTCCTATGTTCTCCGACACACCCCCATACTCCAAGCTCATCTTGTGTAACTCCTGCTTGAGTCGTAGAATCAACCCTTTCTGTCAGGACCCTGGTTCCTTTTACTGGAGAATGGTATTAGCAACCAAGATCTGGGAGAAAATGTGCTTGTTGATACTGAGGCGTCCATTTCTTTGAGGTCATCTCAGTTGACAGGGCACAGAAATATATGTGTGTGTACTAACACTTTCATAGAAACAGATCTATAAATATTTCCATATGTAACCATCTGTATCTATATTAAGCTAAATACGGGTTCATACTGATGTCTCCAGCACTGATCCATTACCGCATGGATCAGTCCAGCCTCCTCTTGGTTCTCTGTAAATTCTCACTCCAACAGTGAGATGGTAGGATGTATTTTGCTACTGCCTAGTGTTTTCTAACATTCTTTGATAGACATCTTTTTAAGGAGCAACAGGAGGTAGAGTGTTCATTCTGAAGCAAATGGGATTTAACTTTTGGGAAGACACAGAGTTACACTGTGAAAAATCACTGTTCGGCTTACTTATTAATCTTCAGTGTAGAAACCAGAATCAGAATTCAAAGAGATCCTGAAGGACTAAAAAAATGGGTTGACACTAACAAGCTAGAATTTCATAGGCATAATTATAATAAATTATTGCACTTGAATCTGATTCATCAGCCACAAAGGAAACGTATGGGGTCACTGGGGTTTTGGCTTGCTCAGCCAATGCTCTCTGAGCCTACTAAGGCTGGGGAGTTGCATTTAGTCGGCTTGCCAGTGGTGCTTTCAAGTTCCTGAGCACAAAGCTTGTATCAGTACGTGTCTGGGAAACATATGGGATGTTTAAATGCTTTTTCAGTCCCCTCCAACCCCGTCAGCTATCATTATTTCACTTTTTGGTATCCTTTGTGTCCAACTCTGTTTGCCTCTTCTCTCACACCCTTCCTAAAGCATAGCTGCAAAAAAAAAAAAAAAAAACAAGTACAAAACTATCAAAACCAAACACACATGCTTGTTAAAACAACAGGAGGCTTGGAAAGAAGGTTCTGTGAGGACTGGAGATCTTCCGGTGGGTTACATAATGAGCCCGGAGGATGTATGGCATCTATCTTTGCCTACTCGGGGCTCCTTCGTGCTTGTTTCAGGAGCTGTTGTCTCTGTCTGGTCAGGTTGCTGAAAGAACCACCCACTTGGAAGAGCATAATGAAACCCAAGCCTGTGCAAAGTGGCATTTTTACTCCCCTGCTAGAGCAGTCAACAATTCTTCTCTTTGCCTCCATAAGGCTTATTTGGAATTGCAAAAGTTGTCTATTTTGTCTCTTCATCCACATCATAAGTATAATCATGGAAGTTTGCTAGAACTTTGGTTTAGTTTTAATCCTTAGAATTCGCTATCAGGCAAGTAGGAGAAATAAAAGTTGTCCATATGGGTAAGGAAGAAGCAAAACTGTCTTTATTCAAAGACAGTATGATCCTATATATAGAAAATCTGAAGGGATCCACAAAACAGATACTAGAACTAATTTAATAATTGGACAGTCATAGGATTGATATATGAAAATCAATTTTATTTCTACATACTAACAATGAATAATTCAAAATGAAATTAAAAAAAAACAATTTCAGGCCGGGCGCGGTGGCTCACGCCTGTAATCCTAGCACTCTGGGAGGCCGAGGTGGGCGGATTGTTTGAGCTCAGGAGTTCAAAACCAGCCTGAGCAAGAGCGACACCCCGTCTCTACCAAAAATAGAAAGAAACTAATTGGACAGCTAAAAATATATGTAGAAAAAATTAGCCGGGCACGGTGGCGCATGCCTGTAGTCCCAGCTACTCGGAAGGCTGAGACAGTAGGATTGCTTGAGCCCAGGAGTTTGAGGTTGCTGTGAGCTAGGCTGACGCCATGGCACTCGCCCCAGGCAAGAGAGTGAGACTCTGTCTCAAAAAAAAAAAAAACAAAAAAACAAACAAACAAACAAAAAAAAACCAATTTCATCTATAATCACACCAAAAAGACAAATACTTAAGAATAAATTTAATAAAAGAATAATAATACTTGTAAACTGAAAACTACAAAACATTTTTGAGAGAAAGCAAAGATATTTACAGATGAAGAGACATTCCAAATTCATAGGTTAGAAGACTCAATATTGTTAAGATGACAATTCTGCCCAAATTGATCTGTAGATTAAACACAATCCCTATTAAAATCTCAGCAGACATTTTTTTTCTTTTTTGGCAGAAATTGACAAGATGATCCTAAAATTTATAGGAAAATGCAAAGGACACAAAATAGCTAAAACAATCTTGAAAAAGAAGAACAAAGTTGGAACACTCACAGTTCCCCATTTCAAAACATATAAAGCTACAGTAATAAAGACAGTTTGTTACTGACATAAGGAAAGACATACAGATCAAAGGAACAGAAATGAAGAGTCCAGAAATAAACCTCTATATTTACAGTCTACTGATTTTTGATAAAATTGCCAAGGCATTTCAAGAGGAAAGGATAGTCTTTTCAATGAACAGTGCTGGGACAACTGGATATTCACATGCAAGAAGGTGAATTCAGATGCTTGCTTCACACCACATGTAATAGTTAACTAGGTCACATAGATCTAAATGTAAGAGCTAAAATTATAAAACTTTTTAGAAGAAAACATGGAAGAAAGTCTTTGTGACCCTAGGTTAGGCAACAAGTTCTTAGATACAACAACAAAAGTATGATCCACAAAAGGCAAAAAAATGATAAATTGGACTTCATCAAAATTAAAAACTTTTGTCCCTCAAAAGACACCATTATGAACATGAAAGTCAAGCCATTGACTAGGAGGAAATATCTACAAGTCATATACCTGATAAAGGACTTATATCCAGAATATATAAAGAACATTGAGAAGTGTATTATAAGAAGACAAACAACCCACTTAAAAAATGGGCAAAAGATTTGAATAGCATTTAATCAAATAAAATATAAAAATATCTAAGTATAAATGAAAAGATGCTTGACATCATTAGTTCTTAGACATGCAAACTAACACCACAATGAGATATCACTTCAAACGGTGATAATCAAAAAGCCAGACAATAAATGTTGGTGAGGATATGGAGAAATTGGAATCCCCATACATCATTATCGGGAAATATAAAATGGAACAGCTACTTGGGGTAACAGTTTGGCAGTATCTTAAGAAAAGTTAAACAGAAATTTATTATATGACGCAGCAATTTCATTTCTAGGTATCTACTAGGAGAAATGAAAACACATGTCCACTCAAAGATTTGTATGTGAACGTTCACAGCAGCATTATTAATAATAGCCAAGGCTGAGTGCAGTGGCTCAAGCCTGTAATCCTAAGACTTTGTGAGGCCAAGGCGGGAGGATCACTTGAGGCCAGGAGTTCAAAACCAGCGTGAGCAACATAGTGAGGACCCCGCCTCTATAAGAAATATTTTAAAAACAGCCAGGTGTGGTGGTACATGCCTGTAGTCCCAGCTACTCAGGAGGCTGAGGCAGAAGGACCACTTGAGCCAGGAGTTGGAGGTTGCAGTGAGCTATGAGTACCACTGCACTCTAGCTGGAACAACAGAGTGAGAACTTATCTCAAAAAAAAAAAAGCCAGGCGCGGTGGCTCAC
>RJWJ010028069.1:0-21666 GCA_004363605.1 Indri indri
GCATGCGCCACCATGCCCGGCTGATTTTTTCTATATATATATTTTTAGCTGTCCAATTAATTTTCTTTTCTATTTTTGGTAGAGATGGGGTCTCGCTCTTGCTCAGGCTGGTCTCGAACTCCTGAGCTCAGAACGATCCGCCCACCTCGGCCTCCCAGAGTGCTAGGATTACAGGCGTGAGCCACCGCGCCCGGCCTTTTTTTTTTTTTTTTAAAGAGACAAGCTCTGGCTATGTTACCCAGGCTGGTCTTCAATTCCTGGGGTCAAGTGATCATCCTGACTCAGCCTCCCAAGTTGCTGGGATTACAGGCCTGAGCCAGCATGCCAAGCTCCAAAAGCTGGTTTTCTAAAAAGACAAACAAGACTGAGAAACCTTTACCTGGACTAATCAAGAAAAAGAGAAAGACGACAAATGAAATTGTAATGAAAGAAGAAACAATACAATGAGTGCCTAGAAAGACATAGAACCCTGAGAGACTACTATGAACAATTATATGCCAATGAATTGGATAACCTAGAAGAAATAAACAAATTCCTAGAAACATACAACCTGCCAAGACTGAATCACGAAGAAATAGAAAATATGGACAGATCAAAAATGAGTAAGAAGACTGAATCAGTAAACAACCTCCCTGTAACTAACAAAGATAAATCCAAGACCAAATGGCTTCACTAGTGAATTCTACTGAACACTTAAAGAAGAATTAATGCCAATACTTCTCAAACTCTTCCAAAAAGTCAAAGAACTTTTGCAAGTTTGAATATTTGCAAACTCATTTTACAAGGACACCTGATACTGAAGGACACTGTAAGAAAACTACAGGCCAATATCCTCACTGAACATAGATGCTAAAATCCTCAACAAAATACTAGCAAACTGAATTCAGCAGCACATTAAAAGAATCACTCATCATGATTAAGTGGGATTTATCCCTGAGATACAAGGATGGTTCAACACATATGAATTAATCAATGTGATATACCACATTAACAGAACAAAGAACAAAATTCTTAGGATCATCTCAATAGGTGCAGAAAAAGCACCTGACAAAATAAAACATCTTTTCATGATAAAGACTCTCAACAATTTGGGTATAGAAGGAATATACCTCAACATAATAAAGCTATATATGGCAAGCCCACAGCTAGTATCATACTTAACAGTAGAAATCTGAAAGCTATTCCTCTAAGATCAGGACTAAGACAAAGGTGCCCCCTGTCACAACTTTTATTCAACATAGTACTGAAAGTCCTAGAAAAAGCATTTAGCAAAAAAAAAAAAAAGGAAAAAAAGAAATAAAAGGCATCCAAATTGGAAGGAAAGGAGTGAAATTGTTTGTATGTGATATGATCTTATATATGGGAAATCCTAAACTCTAAAGACTCTGCCAAAAACTTAGACCTAGTAAACAAAGTTGGTTACTTTTTGTTGCAGGATACAAAATATACAAAAATCATTTGTTTCCATATGCTAACAACAACCTATCTGAAAAGGAAATTAAGAAATAAGAAAACAATCCCATTTACAGTAACATGAAAAAAAATTACACAGGAATAAATTTAACCAAGGAGATAAAAGATCTCTATACTGAAAACTATAAAATGTTGATGAAAGAAATTAAAAAAGACACAAATAAATGGAAAGATATCTGGTGTACATGTGTTAGAAGAATATTAAAATGTCCATAGCACCAAAACCAATGCACAGATTCCATGCAATTCCTATCAAAATTCCAATGACATTCTACAGAAGTAGAAAATAAAATCCTAAAATTCATATGGAACCACAAAAAACCCTGAACCAAAGCAATCCTGTGCAAGAACAAAGCTGAAGGTATACACTGGCAGATTTCAAAATATATGACAAAGCTATAGCAAACAAAACAGTATGTATGGTACTGGCATGCAAACAGACATACAGACCTATGTAACAGAACAGAAGCCCAGAAAAACAATTGACATAGTCAAGTGATCTTAAGAAATTTGTCAAGAACACACAATAGGGAAAGGGTAGTGTGAAGCAGGATCACTGAGCATTTGTCACCGCTTCAGCCCACCACATCTTGGGCTGCACTTTTATTAACTGCTGGAGTAAGGTGAGAGAGAACACTCACACATGAAGCAATTTATTTCTTATAGATAAGCAGAAAGGGACAACAGGCGCCTAGGATTCAGGGCCACATGGTCCCCCAAGACTCAGAAAAAGCTGCCCAGGGTGGATGGAGTCTCATCCGTGTGTACCCCACTTGCACAGCAACTGAGGAATCTAGGAAAGCAGTCCACCTGGGTTTCATACCCTGGGGCCAGGTGACTTGCTGGGCTAAAGCAGTAAAGAACACACTGTTTCTAAAGGGGGAAAGAACAGAGTCCAGACTAGTCCAATCAGTTCCTCCTTATCTCAGCATATTGCATTCCTAGAATATTAAACAGGTTTTTTTTTTTTGGTTTTTTTTGACACTAATCAAAAGAGAGCTGGACTAATGGTTATTCTTGGGAACTACAAGTGAGAAAGCAAAGAACTGGGTTGGCCCAAGACCACAGGAAAAACAGTCCACAGATAGTCTCTTCAATAAATGGTGCTGGGAAAATTGGATATCCATACACAGAAGAATAAAATTGGACTCTTATCTCACAGCGTATACAAAAATCAACCCAAAGGCCAGGCAATGGTGGCTCACACCTGTAATCCCAGCACTTTGGGAGGCCAAGAGTTTGAGGGAGTGGGAGGCCACATTGCGAGACCCCTGTCTCAAAAAAACAGAAGAGTATAGAAGGTAATGACAGGACTAGGGGGAAAAACTCCATTTTGTAACCTCCCAATATAAAACCATGTTCAGGCAAAGACCAACAGGTGATGCTAAAATCACTGGGTAAAAGGCTGTTGGGGAACAGATTATTCCCATTGCCAAAGTACCACTCATAGATTACTTATGAAAAACATGACTATACAGAGATCAGCACCTTGACCAAATCCTTAGCATCACCAATAAACCTATACTATGTGCCTCCTGATGGGATGGATACAATATGAAGTACACAACATTGCCTAGGAAATTTTCGAGTCTCTTGGCCTGTGCAGTCTAACTCAGTAGCCACTAGCTCGATGTGGCTACTGAGAACATAAAATGGGGCTAGTGCAACTGAGGAACTGAATTCTTAATTTTACTTAAAGTTTAAAAATAAAATTGATTCAGTTACTGAAAAACTTTTAAGTACATTTGGAACAACCTGGGTTTGTAAACCTATTTTTTCTATTATAAATTTTATGGAATCTAAATACAGACCAAGAATTTCCGATGAAAATTAGGATCCATGGTGAGATGTGCTGTAAGTGTAAAACATGCACTGTATACATTTTACAGAAGAAATGTAAAATGTCTCAGTAATTTCACATTGACACTAGTCATTATTAACTTCATTAATGATTTTTTTTTTTTTTGAGACAGTCTGTCTTGCCGTGGGCTAGAGTGCCGTGGCATCAGCCTAGCTCACAGCAACCTCAAACTCCTGGGCTCAAGCGATCCTCCTGCCTCAGCCTCCCGGGTAGCTGGGACTACAGACACATGCCACCATGCCCGGCTAATTTTTTATATTTTGTAGACATGGGGTCTCGCTCTTGCTCAGGCTGGTCGTGAACTCCTGAGCTCAAGCAATCCTCCTGCCTCAGCCTCCCAGAGTGCTAGGATTACAGGCATAAGCCACCACACCTGGCCTTCATTAATGATTTCATATTGACAACTGGATATGCTGGGTTAAATAAGATATATTAAAAACAATCTCACATGTACACTTTAAATTTTCTAATTTGGCTACTAAAATTTTTAAAATACATCTGTGCCTTGCATTATATTTGTATTAGACAGTGTTAGGTTTGTTCCAGGTGGGAACTCAAAAAGTATGCATAGGACGCAATGCAGTTAATGGAAAACTTAGGCTTGTAAAACAATAGCCGCAGGAGTCTGAAGAGTCCCCAGACATTGTAATCTAACAGACAGGTGCAGCCAGTATTCCTATCCCCCCTGATAAGGATGAAACTACACGCCTCCATTATCTCTACAGGCTGAGACTGATGCAGGTGTCCCAGAAATTGATTGTTTAAAAAAATTTATTGAAGCAGCCGTTCTGGCCCAGGTACTCATGCCCCCTGGAGAAACCCTTTATAAAACCCAAAGCTTTCCCCTCTCAATGTGGACGCTTTTTTCAGCCTCCATCCATCTGCGCCCAGATGCTCAAAATAAACAGCATTTTGCTACACCTGGGGCTTCGTGTATCTCTCTCTCAGCTCTGGACCTAACAGACAGTACTGTTGTAAACTCAACATCCACTTTACAAGATATACAGCAGATAAAATGATGGGAAAACAACATTGCATCAGAATGTCAGCATTTTACAAGATAATTATCCTGGAATCTTCAAGAGTCAAAATTGTATTTTAAAAAATTCACGTGAATATTCTAGGTAAAAACAGATTAAAGAGATCTAAAAACAAGATGCAATGTGCAAATCTCATCTGGATCCAAACAACCCAGCAACTATAACAAGATAATTTTGGACAACTGCAGAAATTTGATTTTCTTGGAGGGGGCACAATAAAGTCTTGTTTTCTGTTTGGTACAAAATTCTCTTCATTCTTAGGCGATACATGCTTAAGATTGAAAGGGGAAGTGAACGTCAGCAATTTAACACATATAGATACTTTTAAAAAGTAACGAAGCATAGTACTTTAACAAAGTATCTATGCATATGAAAACAAATGAAACAAATCTTAACAATTAGCGAATCTAGGTTAAGGGTTAAGAGATTTTTTAAGGACCTACGCAGCTTTTTAGATAATTTTTAAGGGGGGGGGGAGTCGCAGGACCTCCCAAAATTCATTATGCCAACAGGGAGAACTGAGCCTGACGTGGAGTTACGCAAACAATACCATCCTCTTTTCTTTTAAGGGGTCCTTTCAAGAAATTAAGAGGCTTAGAAAATGACCAAACAGGGTTTTCTGGTGGACAGGGGAGGGGAGGGAGAAAGGAAGCCGGGCTGGCAAGGTGGTCTTGTTATACAGATAAGCCTCATGATAACAGACCTCAGGGAAATGTTTTTATTCAGATCTTGGAGGGTGTCAGACTCTCAGCAAACCTATTCCAGATCAAACAGGCAGGGCCTGGTTGCATTTAACAGAGATTCTCTACTGATACAAACTTCTCCCCCACGCTCCCCTACAGACTTACAGCATTATTCCTGTCGGCCTGCAGCCATCTCAAAATATGTCAAATAAATGTATTTGGGGTTAAAATATTTCCCCTTTCCTTCAGCCCTAAAAATAAAAACAACACTTCAAGATATACAGCCCCTATAAAATGAGTGTATATCAATTATAACTTTAGGACTGTAGCCTAGATAAACTCTTAAATGTCGATTAACAAGTTTATCTCCACAGATGCAAACAAGGAAGAGATATGATCACTCTTCTACTCACCCTGAAAAGATCCCAACACTATTTCCTCTACATCCTTTTTTGAATGCTGACCTTATCTTGTGTAGAATTTACTGGGCACCAAACAGAACTCCCCAAGAATAGTATCAACTGCCTCACTGCTCACCTCCTTCCCGCCTCCCTTCTTCTGTGCACCAACTTTTTCCTTGCAGCTCAAAGTTCTCAGCCTTTTCTACGGAGAGCCCCGTCCACAACAGATACTTTGTGGGCTGTGCTTTTTCCCCCAGGTGCGTCCTTAAAATCTTGGCTTAATAAATCCCAATTGAGTGTGACTCTCGTTTTCAGCTACTTATTATTTAACAAATTTAAAAACAAGTACCTAGAAGAAAACCCACCTGTCAAA
This sequence comes from Indri indri, assembly GCA_004363605.1. Taxonomy (NCBI): domain Eukaryota; kingdom Metazoa; phylum Chordata; class Mammalia; order Primates; family Indriidae; genus Indri; species Indri indri. The sequence goes on from RJWJ010028069.1 coordinate 5,832, forward strand.
ACTCATCTTGCTATTCATTATCAATTCAATTCTGACTTCTGGTACTAACAAAAATAAGCCCGCATTGTCCTCCTAGAGGACCCCCCGCCCACCCGACCCACTTTGAAGCTCCGGGGGTTTACAGGGGTCTCAGGTGATGACTTGAGAACAGAGCTGAGTATTCCCCTTCCTCGGTCATAAATTTTGTCTTTATATGCACTCATTCACTCACGCATTTAATTTTACCAGATAAACGCGTTCCCTAATAACCTGAAAAGGTTTATCTTTCCACCTGAGTATAATTTCAGGAGTGGACACCCACAGCCAGAACCCCTGCATCAAGTGCTCACGGGGACGCCACAGAATTGCCAGGTTGGTGAGGCCAGGAGGAAGCCGGGGCCAGAGACGGCGGAGATGCTTTTCCTTCTGGAGAAAGAGCTCAAAACTTGCCACAGAGGCTTCTGCAAAGGGGAGCGCGTCACGGGGAGAGGCCGCTCCGACCCGCCTCCTCCCGGGGACCGACCCTGGAAGGCGGAGCCGGCGGGGACTCTCGGAGCAGGGGCCGCGCGCCGCTGGGGAGAGCCGACGGGCGGCCGGAGGGGCCCGACTGCGCACGGGGCCAGCTTACGTGTCACCCCGCGACTCCTCTTTGGATCTTCTTACTCCGCGTGGCCGCACCTGGGCAGCACCCCACGCCGGACAGAGACGAAATCTCACCTCAGACGCGGGCGGGAGCGCGCGGCTAAGATGGCCGCCGGGACGCGCCCGCGCACACGCGCGCGGCGCCGGAAGCGGAGTGGTCCTGGGAGGGCGGGACTACGAGGAACAGCTGCTGCTGCTTCCAGCCGCCACAGGAGGAGAAATGCTATTGATTACTCTCTCCCGGGAAGAAAACGAGTTGTATTAGATAAAGGAAAAAATATCCATAGAAAATAGGGATATATTCCATATTTGGAAAGCAATTTATATGGACAGCTTTCCATATGGACAGCTATTTATATATGAAGTCCCAAATAATGAACTGACAGCTATTAGAGTTTAGCAAAGTTTCCAGGTAAAAAGAACTATTTAAATTATTATCAAAGGCTTTCCTCTAGAAGAGCAGTAAGCAGTAAAATAATGAAAGGGAAAACTAAAGGCTTTAAGAAGGACTAAATGCATGCAAAGGAGAATCTATCTCATAAATTTCTAGGCTGACCGTTGCATGTGTGTCCTGTGTACAGGGCTGTAGCAACGTGGAGAAAGGCAGGTATGAACACAATTGCTGGGATCCCCTATTCCTTGGCCCATGGGAACTTGGATAGGAGGTGCTAACATTTGCCCCACCCCTAGGCCTCATCTCTGCCCCCTAGGAATTGTCAACTAATCCCCGTCCCTCATCCAGGCTCCTCCCTTAGCCACGCCCCTTGGAATATTAACAGAGCCACGCCTCCAGACCTGGTCGCGCCCCAACCCCACCCCAGTCCCAATCCGCAGGCTGAGCCAACAAAGCGTTTTCACAGCCTAGTTCCCCCCTCCAGCCCCGTCCACGGTTCTAATTCTTTTGTCTTTACCTCCAGTCCCTGCGGAAATTAGCATTTCTCATGCGCTTGCGGCCAGAACCGGCCTTCGCACTCCTTGGGGCTCCCCGCGCTCTTCCCACCCCAGCCCCGGCGGCCCCGCCTCGCCCGAGGTCCCCCAGGCCCGAGGCCCCGCCCCTAACGTTGTGGGCGGTGCCGAAACCGGAATGAGGAGCGCGCGTGTGCGCGCGCGCGCGCGCGCGCCGGCAGCCATGTCATCTTGCGTCTCCGCCCGTGTCTGAAGTACATTTTTGCCTCAGTCGGGTTGGTATCCGGCCGGGCCCTGCCCCGCCAGCCCGCTAGAGACCGAGGGCTCCGCCTGAGGGTCTGAGGTCAAGGGGAGGCCTCCTGGGCGGCTCTCGCCCCTCCCGCCCGGACTCCGCGCCCGGGGCCTCCCCTGATCGCGCTGCCTCCTCTGAGATCCCCGGGTCAGCTCCCCCGGCGGCCGCGGCTCGTCCCAAACTTACTGAATCGGGAACTCGGGGCGATTCTGCTGCAGGCTGGAGTTGGAGACACACTGTCGTATTTAATCAGCCCCACCACCACCCCAAATCATCCTCTGCTCTCTTTCCAGAAAGAAAAAGCATCTCTGCTATTCGGGGACACGGGGACAAGCGCCTGGACCTCGTTCTCTCGGCGCTGATCTGTGGATCTCGGCGTGTCGGGTGAGCACCGGATGACGTTTGTCTCAACTCTCCCCTCTTGATGCATTAGATGGTATTTTAGTCTGTGCATCTTACTCTGCTTGTGGGCATCAGTTTGATACATTGCATTCAGGTGCATAGAAGGGAATTGATTTTTTTTTTTTTTTCCACGGGGTCTTCCTCTGTCACCCCAGGCTGGAGTGCTGTGATCCAATCATAGCTCGCTGCAGCCTGGGACTGCTGGGCTCCAGCGATCCTCCTGCCTCTGCTTCTCACAATACTGGGATTACAAGCGTTTACACCTGTCATTACACCGCGCCCAGCCAGGAGCTGCTTTTTTAAAAATACCTTGTTAACCCGCCACCTTGCCAAATGCAGTTTGTCATTAATAAAACGTTACGTTTGAGTCATGTATCTATAGAGCCGTTACATTTCACACAGAAAATCTAATCATCTGCCAGTTTCAACTTGTTCCTTTTTTTTATTCCTTGCGGTTTCCATTTCTTTTTATTTCTTTGCTGCACTTACCCGGACCTTCGGTTCAAGGTAAAATAGCATATAATTTGCATCCAGACTTGTTCCTGATCACAGAGGGAAATATTTTACCATTTCACCATGAAATGGGATGTTTGCTGTAGCTGTTTGTAAATTTTTTTTTCTCCCTAATAAAACCTTTTCCCTTCTAGTCTTTTCTAGTGGGCTAAATTATTATTACCAGTGGATATTGTTACCAAGCGATACATTCATCACCGTTTTGTGTCTACGGGGATGAGTCATGTAATCTCTATTTTTCTGTTAACATGGGTGAATTACATTAATCAATGATTCAGTTTTTAACCATCCTTCATTCCTGGGATGAAATGAACTTGGTTTGTAGTTTATTATCATTATTCATTTCTCAACTGTACTAATATTTTATATTAATTTGCACTTATGTGTATGAGATCGTTCTTTTTTTTTTTTTTTCTTGAGTTGTACTCTCTGGTCTTGGAAATACTCAGGAAAACATTCTTTTCCCCCTATATTGGAATCCCTTATGTATTTAGTGACCTTGCTTGTAAAACAGTTTGCAACTTCTCTTTCCTTTATGGCTATGTTTTATTTATTTTTATTTATTTTTTTTTTTGAGACAAAGTCTTGCTCTGTTGCCTGGGCTAGAGTGCCGTGGCATCAGCCTAGCTCACAGCAACCTCAGACTCCTGGGCTCAAGCGATCCTTCTGCCTCAGCCTCCCAAGTAGCTGGGACTACAGGCATGCACCACCATACCCGGCTAATTTTTATATTTTATATATATATATATGTATTTTTTTTTTTAGTTGTCCAGATCATTTCTATTTTTTAGTAGAGACAAGGTCTCGTTCTTGCTCAGGCTGGTCTCGAACTCCTGACCTTGAGCGATCCACCCACCTCAGCCTCCGAGAGTGCTAGGATTACAGGCATGAGCCACTGTGCCCAGCCTATGGCCATGTTTTAAACTGGTGGTTTTTTTCTTTAATGACTGGATAGAATCAGATTTTTACTCATTTTTGGTCATCTCTTGCTTTCTAGAAATTCATTCATTACCTGTACATCTTCATATCTATTCCTTTAATTTTTGCTATATTCTCCCTGTGACATCTGTAATTATGACTCACTCATAACTTTTTGTCTATGTCTGTTGCTCTTTAAATTACTGTTTGTCAATTTCATTCATTTTTCAAAGGATACATTTTTTGCTTTTATGATTTTTCTTATTTTTTTAAAAATATTATTAAATTTGTCCTGTTTTCTTTTTTCTTTCTAAATCTTTGTGCTGTTCTTTTATCAACCCCATAAATGAATGGTTAGCTTATTAATACCTATTTCTTTTCCACTGGGAGTTGGTTATGCTTATAAATATATTAATAGATATACTAAATCAGCTGTGGATTTCCAGTGTTATCTGAATCAGTTTTTAATTCTGTTTCTATCCTGCCACATAACCAGTCCTGACTTTCTAAAGATTTATATATGTTTCTTCTTATCCCCACAATGTGCTGCATTTTTATGTATTAATAGCATGTACTACCACCTGATATATTTTGTTTATTTACTGTCCTCTTCCAAAAGATTATAGCATCCATGTGCTTCAGGATTTTTCTGTTTTGTTCAGTGCTTTATTCCCTGTGACTGCATGTAGTAGCACCAGGGTAAATATTACCTGAATAATCCTGAAATGGAGGAGCAGGAGGTAAGGGCCGTAAGGGAAGCATCCTTGTCTGAGACATAAGGCTCAGTCCGGAGAAGGAGCTCAAAGATAGCATATTTGAATAGAATTCTTCATTTTTCCACTTTCCATAGTGCCCAGCAGGGTTCTAGGCTAAATCCTGGTAATGTTAGCAAATAAAGGCCTTAGTAACAACTAAAATTTCAGGTATGTATTCAGAAATGTACTCATTGGGTTTTAGGCATTGAAGACAAATAGACCTGCGTTCATATCCTGCCTCACGGACTTTCTAACTAGGTAACATTGAGCATGTGGGTGATTGCCTCTTTCTAAGATTCCTCAGCTATAAAGTGGTTGTAATAATACCTGGGTTGCAGAGTTTCTATGAGAAATCATCTAAAATATGGACGTCTCTTTGCAAGTTATTCTCCCATCGGCGCTGCTCAAATGGCGCAAATTGTTACCAATGTACTAAAGAATGTTACAATTTTTTTCTTATTGGCTATTTATGCTACTAGTTCCACTGCAGTGGAAGTAACTTGAATTTTTGTCCTTTGAAATTTGTGATATCACTGCAGATACCACTATCAATGATGACACAGATCAAATATTCTTATTCTACTACTGTACTGTTCAGGCAGATTTAGCATGTGAGTCACAGCACGGCAGTCTTCTCTGCCTCTGCGTGCGGAATTCAATGGGCTGACGCTTTTTCTCAGAAACCGGGTTTTGGGGAAACTTGCAGCTAGCTCATGGGAGTCGGGGCAGTGGTGAGGGGCCAACCAGTAATGCCTGTTAGCCAGCCAAAGGGTGCTGTAAAAACTGAGGAATACTAGGAGTGGACCCCCCAGAAACCTGGTGCATAAGTCATTACTTTCTTGGATTTGAGACAGGGAGTGTATATTCTCATAGTCGAAGGCACTCCTTGATACGTTTTATGCTTTTTGTTATCATGGACAAATTGACAGCGAAACGTTTTTAGACTTCAGTTAACTTACAAAATAACACTCTCAACCTCTTTCTGATCCCAAAGGACCAGAGCACTGTCTTCTAGCTCTAGGGGAGATAAGGTTGGTCCACCTTCACAGAAGATCAGTGTGTGTTTGCTTGGGTGTCGTGTGTGTGTGTGTGTGTGTGTGTGTGTGTGAGTGTGAGTGTTTTGAGGCGAGTTGTCACTCATAACTGAAGTGCTGCAACATCAACGCCCATGAGCGTGGGAATTGTGGGAGGTCTGGATTCTCATGTTGCTTTCTGCCTTACCTTGACCTTTTGCTTTTCTTCATGAAGGGGACATGGAAGAAGAAAGGACAGCTGCTGAGTTACCAGAAAATATGATACAGGTAATAATGCTCCGAAAGAATATTTCCATTCTCCAAGTCTCCTCCTAATTGTTTTAGAGCACAGGTCAACAATCTGTTTCTCTGTTGGACCACATTGTAAGTATTTTAGGCTTTGCAGGTCATTCGGTTCCAATAATACTTTACTTATGCAAGCAGGTGGCAGGCTGGATTTAACTCATGTGCCATAGATTGCTGACCCCTGTCCTAGAATACAAGAAAATAAGGGCCCGCTGTGGGCCAGACTTAAGAGTTGTGTTTCTGCAGACTCCTGGGCCTCTCAGGTTTGTGAAGGGGAAAAAAAGGAAAAGCTCCAATTCCCTCAGTGTGTTTTTATTCATTAAAACCTTGTCCATTGAGCCCAGGACTTTGAGGTTGCTGTGAGCTAGACTGACGCCATGGAACTCTAGTCCGGGCAACAGAGTGAGACTCTGTCTCAAAAAAAAAAAATCTTGTCCAGACTTGACTCGGCGTTTCATGTTGTGCTGATTACTATGGCAGGCATAAGGTAGCAGGTGAAATTGTATCTGTGCCAAGGAATGGATGGGGTCAGTATGGAAATTATTTCATTTCTAGAACATTTCTCTCATTTCTGTGATATGCTCTGGACTGTTCTGGACCATTCTAAGACTGGAATTGGTCACCATCTGTGATACTGTGAAATATACATTTGGTCTTTTTTCTGTTCCCTGGCACAAAGCTCCTAAAACCCTTGGAATCTCCAGAGCATTCATGTGCTAATGAGACGACTGGTGGCTGGCAGCCCCTAGACAACCTCAGGATGGGGGCTGGTTCAGAAAGATGGAGTCATCGTTAGAGGGTTGGGACTTTCAGCCCTATCCTCAACGTCTGGGGACGGGAGGGGGCTGATGGTGAAGTTGATCACCAGTGGCCAGTGATTTACTCAATCATGCCTACATAATGAAGCTTCCATAAAAACCCAAAGGACTGAGTTCAAGGAGCTTCTGGATGGCCGAACACATGGTGGTTCCTGGACAGTGGCATGGAATCCCCGAGCCAATTCCCACCATATCTTGGCCTAACCGTCTCTTCACCTGGCTATTCATCTGTATATTTTAAAATATGATTCCAATAAATTAATCGAAGGTAAGGAGGAGATAGTGGTAGCCCTGATTTATAGCCAGTCAGTCAGAATTATAACTGACAACCTACTACTTGCAATTGGCATCTGAAGTGGGGGACAGTTTTGTGGGACTGAGCCCTCAACCTGTGGGATCTGATGCTATCTCCAGGAATACAGTGTCAGAATTGAATTATAGGACACCCAACTGGTGTCAGCTGGAGAATTGCTTGAGGTGTGGGGAAAATACTCCCCCACCCCACCTGGAGTCAGAAGCATCCCATTCTGTATTAAGCGACTATGTAAGAAAGTAGGAAAAACATTTTGGTTTTTCCTATCTCTTCACTATCAAATTGTGGGGAGTCAAATTTAGCATTTCAGAAGTGTTAAATTTATGAGACAGGATTTGACCAGTCAGGAAGTATAGGTGGATAGAGAAGGAATGAGATCTGTTGACTGAGTCCTAGAGTAGATGGTGGGAGACTGTAGAATCTTCTAAACTTCCTGTGAATTGGCTCTCAGTTCCCCAGTATTGACAGCCTCATCCGTCCTCTTGTGCACACTGGAGGAGTTGTACCTTCTGAACAGAACTTGTGGGATGTTTTAGGACTCCGTGGTCTTTGAGGATGTGGCTGTGGACTTTACCCAGGAGGAATGGGCTTTGCTGGGTCCTTCTCAGAGGAGCCTCTACAGAGACGTGATGCTGGAAAACTTCCGGAACCTGGCCTCACTAGGTAAGAATGACAACATTCTTTCATGTAGTTGTTTAGAAAACAATTTTATCTTACTCATGTGCTTCGTTCTAGGATTTGGGCCGAGGAATGGGAATACGTTGGTAAATAAGACAGACATGGTCACTGACCCCAATGAGCTCACAGTCTAGTGGCTTCACCATGAAAATAAGCATGTGTGTACTGAACTGACTTTTTCTTTTTCTTGTGGTTGAAAACCTTAAGGCTTAAGAATTGGAAGTGTGGGCATAGACTTTAGGGATCCCTTTAGGACATAGGGAGATGGTTTGTGGTTTGGGATCTTTTGAGAATTTTACTGCTGTCAGTGCCCTTTACCCAAAGACCACCAGGAACACACCTATAGTTAAACAAGTTGGATTGATTTTACGCTACAGCGAGGGAGAGCACACACCTCTTACACATCTTAGTAGGAGGGTGCTTAAAAGTACCTACAGGATTTGTGCTTTGCTTGGGTGATTTGGGGATCGCTCTGTGGAAATAGTCTGTAATAGTTTCCTAGGCCTTCCGTAACAAAGTACCACCAGTGTGGCTAGAAACAACACGGTTTTATTTTTTCACGTTTCTGGAGACTCGGAATCTGAAATCAGGATATCAGCAGGGCCATGTTCTTTCTGAAGGCTCTAGAAAAAAAAGTCCCTCGTCTCTTCCTGGCTTCTGGTGGTTGCTGGCAATTCTTGGTGTTCCTTGATTTGTATTATTAGATGTGTCACCGCAATCTCTGCCTCCATCTTCTGCCCTGCCTGTCTGTTTCTGAGTCTCTCTTTCCTTACAAGGGCACCAGTCATTGGATTTGGGACCACCCTAATCCAGTATAATCTCATCTTGATTATATATCTACAAAGACCCTATTTCCAAATAAGGTAACATTCTGAGTTCCTGGGTGGACTTTTTTTTGTTTTTTTTTTAATAGGCTTTATTATTATTGTTGTTGTTGTTGTTGTTATTAGAGCAGTTTCAGGTTCACAGCAAAATTGAATGGAAAATACAGAGATTTTCCGTATAACCCCTGCTCCCCCTTACGCACGGCCTCCTCCACTGTCAACATCCCCGCTGGAGTGGTGTATTTGTTGCACTTGATAAACGTACATCAACACATCATCATCACCCAGAGTCCATAGTTTACATTTAGAGTTCACTCTTGGTGTTGTACATTCTGTGGTTTGGGACAAATGTATAATGACATGTGTCCACCACTATCATATTACAGAGTAGTGTCCCTGCCCTGAAAGTCCTCTGTGCTCCATCGATTCATCCCTCCCTCTGCCTAAACTCCACTGATCTTTTTACTGTTTCCATACTTGCTCCTTTTGTAGAATGTTGTATACAGCATACACCTTTTTCAGATTGGCTTCTTTCACTTAGTAATATGCATTTAAGTTTCCTTCACATTCTTTTCATTTCTTTTTAACTCTAAATAGTGTTCCACTGTCTGGATGTACTGTGGTTTATCCATTCACCTACCAAAAGGACATCTTAGTTGTTTCCAAGTTTTGGCAATTATGAATAAAGCTCTTATAAACATTCACATGTAGGTTTTTACCTGTACATAAGTTTTCAGTTTCTTTGGGTAAATACCCAGGAGCACAATTCAGTTGTTGGATTGTATGATAAGGGTATGTTCAATTTTATAAGAAACTGCCAAAGTGTCTTCCAAAGTGGCTGTGCCATTTTGCATACCCACCAGCGATGAATGAGAGTTCCTGTTGCTCTTCATCCTTGCCAGTATTTGCTGTTGTCAATGTTCTGGATTTTGGCCATTCTAATAGGTGAGTAGTGGTATCTTGTTGTTTTAATTTGCTTTTCCCTGGTGATACATGATGTGGAGCATTTGCCATCTGTATATCTTTGGTGAGGTGTCTGTTAAGGTCTTTGGCTCATTTTTTTGTTGAATTGTTTGTTTTCTTATTTGTGAGGTTTAAGAGTTATTTGTATATTTTGGATAGCATTCCTTTATCAGATATGTCTTTTGGGAACATTTTCTCCCAGGCTATGGCTTGTCATTTCATTCCCTTGATATTGTCTGTCACAGAGCAGAACAAAATTTTTAATTTTAATGAAGTCCAGCTTATCAATTCCTTGTTTCATACCTTTGGTGTGGCATTTAAAAAGTCATTGCTGGAGGCCAGGCACGGTGGCTCACGCCTATAATCCTAGCACTGTAGGAGGCCGAGGGCAGATTGAGCTCAGGAGTTCGAGACCCATCTCTACTAAAAATAGAAAGAAATTAATCAGACAATTAAAAATATATAGAAAAAATTAGCTGGGCATGGTGGTGCATGCCTGTAGTCCCAGCTACTTGGGAGGCTGAGGCAGAAGGGTCGCTTGAGCCCAGGAGTTTGAGGTTGCTGTGAGCTAGGATGATGCCACAGCACTCTAGCCCAGGCAACACGTGAGACTCTGTCTCAAAAAAAAAAAAAAAAGTCATTGCTGGCTGGGCTTGGTGGCTCATGCCTGTAATCCCAGCACTTTGGGAGGCTGAGGTGGGAAGATTTCTTGAGCCTGGGAGTTCAAGACCTGCCTGTGCAACACAGCAAGACCCCATCTCTACAAAAAATGAAAAAGTTAGCCAGGTGTGGTGGCATATGCCTGTAAGTGCCAGCTACTGGGAAGGCTGAGGCAGCAGGATTGCTTGAGCCCAGGCATTCAAGGCTGCAGGGAGCTATGATTGTGCCACTGTACTACAGCTCAGGCAACAGAGTGAGACCTCGTCTCTTAAAAAAAAAAAAAAAAAGTCATTGCTAAACCAATGTCATCTAGATTTTCTCCTGTTATCTTTTAGGAGTTTTCTGTTAATAGTTTTGCATTTTACATTTAGGTCTGTGGTCCATTTTGAGTTAGCTTTTATGAAGGGTGTAAAGTCTGTGTCCAGATTCTTTTTTTTTGCATATGGATGTCCAGTTGTTCCAGTACCATTTGTGAAAAAGACTGTCTTTTTTCCACTGTATTGCCTTTGCTCCTTTGTCAAACATCAGTTGACTCTGTTGATGTGGCTCTGTTTCTGAGCTCTCTATTCTGCTCCATTGATCTATTCGAACATGAATTCTGGGCAGACACTGTTTAACCTAGTACACAGGCAGTCACTTTAGATTGGTTGCTGACAGAAAGTAGGGGCAATTCTATTATTGAGTATGTCGTGGGTAGCATATTACCTTTAGACAAAATTATGAAGTAGCCTTGTTGTGTTTAATTTCATCATGATCTCAGAGTAACTTTGTCCAAGGTTCTTATTCCAGAAGATTATTTATGTTCGATAGGAGAACAAAATGCCCCAGCTGTGATTATCAGACAAGCTTGTAATAATATTGAGGTTTAGGTGTGAACGTTAGCTTGGTTCTGTGTGTCAGAGGCTGCTTCCTTCCCCCCTCTTTTTTTTTTTTTCAATAAATTTGACAGATATTTTTGTTGCAGTTAAACTCATAGTTGCCTATCTTTAGGGTATCACAAGACCAAAGTTTTGGTCCTATCTTAGAGAAATGTTTGTGGTTCTTCATTGCTTTCCCTCACGATATGCCTTTCTGCGTGTGCAGGGTATCCGCTACACACACCCCATCTGATCTCCCAGTGGGAGCAAGAGAAGGACCTTCAGCCGGTGAAGAGAGGACGTACACAGGGTATCTGTACAGGGGTGCACCATGAAGGCAAGAATGCTTGAGAGAAACTGTCCTAGTTGGGGAAAAAAAATTCAAATAAAAAAACTTTGTTTTATCTGAGGAGTCTGATCATCCACAGATATCTCAGATTACTATTTTGACATTTTATCAATCCTCTCACACTTCCTTCGTTCTTCACAAAGACCTTCCATATTTCCTCCTTGCAAGTTAATATTTGATCGTGTGCATTTTATCCAATTCCTTTCCGTTTTGTCCTCCTAATGATAGCCTATAATAATCCCATAAAGGAGATCCTATAATCTCCTGTAATAATATAAGTATGTTAGTCTCAATCTTCATAGAATTATTTCTTAGTTAATTGCTTAACATTTTGACCCTTGAGCCCATTGATACCAAAGTCCTGAAGCGGCCGCTCTGCTAAAAGTCCTTTGCTCACAGCTGCTTTCCCTTTTTTGTTTCAGATTCTGAGACTCAACTTAAAACTAATGAATCAGTTCTCCCGCAAGGTATTTGTGGAGAAAAAATATCCAATGAACAGAAGATAGTAAGATTCAAAAGAAATGATTCCTGGTCCTCCATTTTACCTGAAAACTGGGAATACTGTGATATCAATTATCAGAACAAAAGCCATGAGAGACCTTTGAGGTGAGTACCATTCATATAGAGAAAATAATGCCTCAGGGGAGAATCTTAAAATGCCATGAAATTTAAGAAGCATGTATACGTAAGCCTAGGTCAAAAATTGTGATTTCACAAAGGATTTTCACGAGGTATTTTTCCTACAAATGAGTACGAGATAGCAAATGCTTAATACATAACTTCATTTGTAAGCAATTACTAGAAAAATCCCTTAAGTTAAAAACTCTGTGACAATATTAGCTATGATAGTTCCCCTCTGTGAGAACTTTTAGCTTATAACTTGACCGGGCGGAAAACATACACATTCACTGAAAATGGTAAAGCTGTATTACTAATAGTGTGCCTTTTATTTTTAGAAGAAATCATGTGGTGGAGAATATCTATGAATGTAATGAAGAAAATCAACATGGACAAACCTTTAGCCAAATTCCAAATGTTGACGCCCTCCAGAGAACTACTGAAACAAAATCCTATGAACGCCGTGAGTGCGGAAAGGCCTTCACGGATCACGCGTCCCTTCAAAATCACATCAGGTCTCATACTGGAAGCAAACGCTACCAGTGTAGGGAATGTGGGAAAGCCTTCCATTTTCTTGCTTGTTTTAAGAAGCATATGAAAACTCCCACTGAAGAGAAGCCGTATGAGTGCAAGGAATGTACCACAGCCTTCAGTTGTTCCTCATTCTTTAGGGCACATATGAAGATTCACACTGGAAAAACAAACTACGAGTGTAAGGAGTGTGGAAAAGCTTTCAGTTGGTCTTCGTCCCTCACAGAACACAGAAGGATTCACAGTGGAGATAAGCCTTACGAATGTAAGGAATGTGGGAAGGCCTTTAGTTGCTCCTCCTCGCTCTCCAAACACAAAAGGATTCACAGTGGAGATAAGCCATATGCATGTAAGGAATGCGGGAAAGCCTTCAGTTCTTCCTCTCACCTTATCATACATATAAGAATTCACACTGGAGAGAAGCCTTATGAGTGTAAAGAGTGTGGAAAGGCCTTCAGCGAGTCCTCAAAACTCACTGTACACCTGAGGACACATACTGGAGAGAAGCCCTATAAATGTAAGGAATGCGGGAAAGCCTACAATTGTCCCTCCTCCTTGAGTGTCCATATGAGAAAACACACTGGAGAGAAACCCTACGAATGTCTGGAATGTGGAAAATCCTTCTATCTTCCCACCTCCCTTAATACACACGTGAAAAATCAAAGCAGAGAGAAACCCTATGAATGTAAGGAATGTGGGCAGGCTTTCAGCTGTCCGTCATCCTTTAGAGCCCACGTGAGAGAGCACACTGGGAAGATACAATACGAATGTAAGGAGTGCGGGAAGGCCTTTAGTCGATCCTCATCCCTCACTGAACACTTAAGAACTCACAGTGGAGAGAAGCCTTATGAATGTAAGGAATGTGGGAAAGCCTTTATCAGTTCCTCCCACCTTACGGTACACGTAAGAACTCACACTGGAGAGAAACCTTACGAATGTAAGAAATGTGGGAAAGGTTTCATTTACCCCTCAGCTCTTAGGATCCACATGAGAACGCACACTGGGGAAAAGCCCTATGAATGTAAGGAATGTGGGAAAGCCTTTCGTCATTCTTCGTACCTTACTGTACATGCAAGAATGCACACTGGAGAGAAACCCTTCGAATGTCTGGAATGCGGAAAAGCCTTCAGTTGTCCCTCATCCTTCCGAAGACATGTGAGAAGCCACACTGGAGAGAAACCCTACGAATGTAAGGAATGTGGGAAAGCCTTTGTTTGTCCTGCCTACTTTCGAAGACATGTGAAAACTCACACTAGAGAAAATACCTAAATGTAAGGTATAGGGGAGTGTCTGCAAAGCTTCTTCAAATCCTAGGCAACTTATGAGATCTCATACTGTGGAGACACCCTATGGATGTAAGAAAGCAGGAAATTATCGGTCATCTTTTTGGAGATTGGAGGACACCTTAGAGAAACCCTGTGTGTATAAACCATGTACGAAAGCCTTCATGAACATCACTGATTGTGTATAAGAAAAGTCATACTAGAAATGAAGACCAGTGTCTCAGCCTTAAAGTGGACTGCTGGCTCATTGATTTCCTGTGTTTTTGATGTGAACATTTAAAGTGATAAAATTTACCTTTTCAGCTCTAGCCATAATATGAGATGCTTTTATTTTGGTTCAGGTGTAAATATTATTTGCATTACAAAGTCTTTTGATCATGGATGATTCAAAGTGTATTTTTCCATACAGAGGTAGGAATGGTCTTTTTTTTGTTTCTAATTACTGATTTCTGATTAATGCCCATTGTTCTCTAAGTATGTAGTCATTATGGTGTTGACACTTCGGTTTTGGTTGTCATTTTCTTTTTGGTCTACTATGGCAGGTACCAGAAATTGCCTACTCAATATTTTTCTTCCCATTCTTTTTTTCTTTTTTTTTTTTTCTCCTAAGAGAACTTACAGTTTTTGAGGTGATCAGTTTTTACTATTAAAAGTTTTTGAGGCCTAATAAGTAATTTCAGCAGAAATTAATAAGTGCAAAGGTCTTGAAAGAGGATGGTGTCATGTAATGTGCTATTTTTATATTTCGTTCTCTGTCCTTGCTCATGGCTGGGAATTGGATCCAGCGTTTTGAGTTAGAAAATTATGTTATGTTAACCGGGGTTAAAATGGCTGGGGACTACATGTCTCAGAATCAGTTTTTTCTCCAGTTCTAGGTTATAGTTGTCTAAAATAAGAGTTCATATGAGATTTGGAAGGTGTAAGGCATGAAGCCATTATGCTCTGTTTAGTGTGGCCATCAGATAGGGAGACAGGTCTGGAGGGGCCCAATAGGTTATAGTTTTCATCTCATTTTTCTGATTATTGGACCTATTGATCAGTACTTGCTCAAAACTGACCATTAAGTGCTCGACTTTACTTTTCTCAGAGGCAGCAGCTCCATAGAGATCTCCATACACAGCTTTCTGGACATTCTGGCAAGCTCTGGCATTGTCATACAGCCGATACTGCAGTCCCTCTGGCACAGTGTGGGGCAGGCTTGCTGTCCTGTGCACAGTCCAATCCCATGATGTCACTCTGCTCGTGGGGAAAGATGTCTTTGCAAGCCTCCTGTGATCTCAAAAGCAAGAAGAGCTGTGGACAGTGAGGGAAATTATTCTAGGTGTAATTGAGGTAAATATGAGACAGTGTCATCCCATTTTAGTGGAGGAAGATTTATATTTGACACCTTCAAACAGGGAAGATTTTACTGCTTTTTCACGAGAAGATGAACACTTTGAGCTGCTTCCAGTACATTTAGCTGCCCTTTTTCCTTCTATTATATTTGTCCTTTTTCGCTAAAAGTCTAACCATACCACTTCCCCTTAGTCACTTTTTGCTGTTTTATAAAACATAAAGTATACATACACTAACATGCATGAAGTGTGCTAATTTTCAGTGTACACCTTGATGAAATTTCACTTATGTATAAATCCTGATAAACAGAACATTTCTAGGACTCCAGGAAGCTCTTTAATCTTCCTTCTCCATAATTAGTTACTCCACGGGGGCAACCACAATTTTTACTCTTATTACAATTAATTAGGTTTGCTTGTTCTTAATTTTCATGTAAGTTAAAATACAACATGTGCAGTTATGCGTTTGGCTTCTTTTGCTCAACGTAATGTCTACTTTGCCTTTTAATTGCTCTTTTGGTCAATGTGTGCATTTTTCTCGTGGTATATGCTGTGTTTTTAGGAATGAGATGACTGAATTACAGGGTAGATTTTAAGTTTAGTTTTGGTAGGTATTCCAGTTTCCCAAAGATGTTGCTTCCACCAATAATACCCAAAACAGTACATGAAAGTTCCAGTTGTTACACATACCTGACCGGCACTTTCTATTTTTAGCCATTCAACAGAGGGTGTGGTAGTAATTGTTTTGGGTTTTAATTTGCATTTACCTGATATGTAATGATTTTGAGTACTTTTTTGGGTGCTTATTGGCTATTTGGATATATTTTATGAGGATGCCTGTTGAAGCA
The DNA here is from genome assembly GCA_004363605.1 of Indri indri. Classification (NCBI taxonomy): domain Eukaryota; kingdom Metazoa; phylum Chordata; class Mammalia; order Primates; family Indriidae; genus Indri; species Indri indri. Next base: position 21,634 of record RJWJ010028069.1, read on the forward strand.
TTTCACCTATTTTTGGTTCCTTTTTTTTTTTTT
>RJWJ010028070.1:0-21683 GCA_004363605.1 Indri indri
GAGCTGTACATATTTTCACCATTCCACCAAAACACTCTCCTGCAGACTGGGGAGGCAGGTGCTGGAAGAAGAGCTAGGATGGAAGATGTGAGGACTGTCTGAATGCCTGGACATCACTGCATGCAGGCCACTGGGAGACCCTCTAGTGACTACTGCTAAGCCGAGAGACAAACAGGCTAAGGTGACAGACAGACTACACTCACAGATCCCTGGCAGTCCAGTAAGAGACAACAGCCTCGGGGACTCCTGTTGGAGGACAGTTGTTTACCAGGGATGCTGGTGAGCCCAGTGGGGAAAAAGAAGAAAGACAGAAGACTTTCGCAGTTCATGCAAATACTTAGGGGGCTTCACCTGGTACCTGCAGAAGGGTAAGACTATCGACACTTCCGTTTTGCTGCACAGGCATAAGAGTGAAACTGAAAGAAAGCATTAGAAAGAGATGTTGTCAAACAAAAAGACGTACTGGAACTTTTCTATTTATAACTCGTTAGCCAAAAATTTTTTTTCTGTTTTTTAGACAGAGTCTCACTCTCTTGCCTGGGCTAGAGTGCCACGGGGTCAGCCTAGCTCGCAGCAACCTCAAACTCCTGGGCTCAAGCGATCCTCCTGCCTCAGCCTCCAGAGTAGCTGGGACTACAGGCAAATGCCACCGTGCCCAGCTAATTTTTTCTATTTTTAGTTGTTTGGCTAATTTCTTTCTATTTATAGTAGAAACAGGGTCTCGCTCTTGCTCAGGCTGGTCTCAAACTCCTGAGCTCAAACAATCTGCCTACCTCGGCCTCCCAGAGTGCTAGGATTACAGGTGTGAGCCACCGTGCCTGGCATGTTAGCTAAAATTTTAAGGCACTTCTCAAAAATTAACAAGGCACAGGAAACATATTCAAAAAAGACAATTTAAGGAAAAAACTATTTGGCCATAAAGCATATTTAACTGGATCATTCAGAATCATCGGGGTCTATTCTCTCTGCCAATTTTTTTTCTTGTTCTGTCCGGTTTTGAAGCTTTCCAAGGGATAACCATCATTAATAGATTTGTTCACACACCTCCACATCTGGAGCTCCAATTCCAGGAAGTCGGTAAAAAAAGATCCAACAGAGCCAAGGAAAAACAGGTTCTGCACAGGGTCCCAAGGGCCCTGACAGTCATGTCTCTTTGCTCAACTGGAAGTCACAGTGTTGCAAGTAACAACTTGAGTTCTGGAGTCAAATCCCTGCTCTGCCACGAAAAGCTTTGACAACAGACAATCTAAGCCTCATATGTAAGATGAGTATAATAGCAGTTTCCCTTACAGCGCTGCTGTTATGGTCAAATAAGATGGCATAGGTAAGGCACACTGCTGAGCACATAACAATAGATGCCATTTTGAGGGTTTATTATCAGCAATAACAAATAATACATCAGAACTTTAATTATTGCTTTCACACAAACTAAGTACCTAGACATTCTGCATCGTCTTGGATTTACCGTTTACACGTGTAGATTGGTGAGAGTTAGCTATAATTACCAGTTTCTTTGCTGAAAGAGACAATTAATTTCCTTAGCAAATTTCCCATTATAAAAGTTATTCACAGACAGGCATATGACCAACTTGATGCAGGTACTGAAGAAGGAATTCATGGACTGGGAATCGGTACTGAGAATGGACTCCTTAAGTCCCTGCTCAAGGGGCTCCTTCTGCAGGTCTCTGTTCTGTACTCTTATCTACAAGGACAACCATCAGCCGGATGAGAATCCACCATCATTTAAGACGTCCAGAAAAGGAAGCACAGACAATAATGTTTCACTTCTGGAGGAAGAGGAGATGAGCAGGTGAAGTTGTTCAACATGTGGATACCACGGCAAGTCTGTTGTTAAGTTTTTTTAAAAGTCAACCAAAAAACTAGGAGTTTCAAAAGTCCTAACCCTGAATTCGATTTAGTAACTCACCCATCATGCTCACATAAAAGACAACACAAGGGAGCTTTTGTGCGTGGGAGGTGGGGTTAGGGGTTGCACCCAGACATTCTCTACTCTCTTGGCCCCCCTCTTCAGCCCCCCTGGACCGTGTGAATTAGGGTCAAAATGGGTTTCTCTGCATCTCAATGGAAGAGTTTCACCTTCAGATTAAAGAGAAATGGCAAAGGGAGAGGGAGAAAGCCCAGCAGCTAATTGCTTTTCGCTCATATGCCTGGGGATAAGAAGAAAAGAAGCATTGAATAACCCTGAAAGTTGGTGACAGATAAGATGGAATGATTAATTTAATTACACACCCCCCAGCCCACCCACCTTTCTCCTTGCTATAGAATGGTGATTCTTGGGCTATGCAGAAGACAGGAACAAAAAAACAAAAGCTGTGTCCCCCTGGTGTTTTAGTCCTTTTTCCATTGCTGTAACAGAAATCCACAGACTGGGTAAGTTACAAAGAAAATAAATATACTTCTTACAGTCCTGGAGGCTGGGAAGTCCAAGATCAAGGGTCCACGTATGGTGAGGGCCTTCTTACCGTGTCATACCTTGGTGGAGGGCATCACGTGGTCAGAGGGCAAGAGCCCCATCGAGGGTGCCCCACCCTGATGACCTTATCTAATCCTCATTGCCTCCCAAAGGCCCTACCTTTTAATACTGTCACACATGAATTCTGGAGAACACAATCAAACCACAGCGCCAGGCCAGGTGCAAAAAGGCCCTTCTGCGCCCCTGCCCTGGTATATTGTGTGCTTTGATACTAGCCAGCGCGGGATCAGAGGAGGCTGCAGGGCTCAGGGCATGTTTCTCAAAGCATGGTCCCAAGACCACCTGCATCAGAATCACTTGGGATATGTGTTAACTGTGCCAATTCCTAAGTCAACCCCAGTCAACACGACTCAGAATTTAAGAGTGCAGCCCAGGGATCTGCATCTTGAATAAGCTCTGCCTGTGATTCCAAAACACATTAAAAGGCCGAGGACCACTGCCTTAGAACCACAGTATCCCAAGTGGGTTGCTCAGTATCAGCAGGACATTAACGCTTACCCATGGCCATGCAGGAAGAAAATATTAGAACTTGCATTAATATTTATGTTTATCTCATCCTTTTAAAATCCATTTCATTATATTACAGTATATACAAAATATTTAGTACAGAAGTATACATATATAATTCATACATATATATTGGTGGTACATGCTCAAAAATTTTCTTACTGATAGGAGCTTGCAACCAAGCCAGAGTATCAACCTCTGGGACAATGACTTCCAGATGAGTAAGCGAGGAGTGGTCTCTGCAAACAGTTGTTCTGAGCTTCCACTATTAATCAGTGAGTGGTTGAGAAGAGAACCCAGAGGTTTTATCCCATGACTTCATCACAACCCTGGAATAACAGGGAGGCAAGGAACGCGGCACAGAGCAGAGCAAGCCTGAATGCTCTGCCTCGAGCCCCGGAATTGTCACCCACTCACATTCCATCTTTGCCAAGGCTGGTAGGAGGATGGGATTTCTCCCAGCAGGAAGAAGGGAAGCTGGGGGAATAAAAAAATACCACCAATCCACTAGTTGTCCACACCTAAATCCCAACTATGGCATCAGCAGAGAGAGAGAGCAGTCTGCTGAGCTATAATTAACAACCCCCCTTTCTCAGGCAGAAAGAAGAAATGCTGGAGTAGGAGAAACACAGAGCAGGTGATGGTTACACCTGCAGACAGTTCTGCTGACAGCAACAGAAGCAGCCGGGACTGCCAGAGAGGAGCTCTAAGCTGGGAGCTCAGGGAGGGAGGGGAAGCCAGGGCCGCCCGCTTGCTTTTCTGCCCTGCCCTCCAAAGTCAGAGCTTAGCACAGACCTAAAGAAAGCCCTTCTGTGCCGTCTTCCACAAAACCACGTGATCCCCTAAGCATATGTGCGTGTGGACCAGAGAAAGGGTCACACAGAAGGGGCAGTCACAAACCAAACCATTTCCATGCCTGTGAAAAGTTCGAAAGATTGGTAGATGGATAAGGCCTAACCGTTAGCCCCCAACTGGGGCTATAGTCACAGAACCCCATGACCATAGAATGTGAGAGCCAGCAAAAAGCCTTCGGTAGCCATTCATTTGTTTCATTCACCCATTTAACAAATATTTATTAGATACATATCATGTGCCAGGCACTGTGCTAAGTGTTGGGTGCACACTAAATAAAACAAAGGTGGACCCTGCTCTCATGCAGTGGGGGAGACAGAAAGCAACCAAGTCAACACATAAATACAATTCTAGCGCGTGACTAGTGCTAAGATGGAAAATAAGGCAGGGTGGTGGTGCAAGTGGGGCGGAGAAACCCTACTGGGACAGGGGGAGAAGAGGCGGCCCCTCTGAGACGAAACAGCTCCCAGATGAGGAAACTGAGGCTGATGGAGGTTTGGGTGAGAAGTCACTGACAAGGAGGGCGGCCTTCCTTTTCACCCAGGCCGTGAACATTCTTCCTGGGATCCGAGCAACAGGAACATCTGGGGCCCCTAGTGGAGTCATTTACGAAGGGATGCACCACTGCAGCATTTGATCACAGTGAGCCTCTCCTGAGTGGGGCCTCTTCCTACCCAGCCGGGCCCACGAACCACGCACAGTGGCAGTGGGCTGCCTGCGGGTGGGCCAGGAAGCCTCTGCACACAGGCTGCCACTCGAGGCTCCCACCCTCGAGGCAGCTGTCACTCGCCAGGAAAGCAAGGACACAGCGTCCATGGCTGGCTTCCCCTGGCAACTAAGACGTCAAACGTGACCTCTCATGGACCGGCATGTGGCTTACCTTAGTAAGTTCTCAAACCTCCCAGTCACCTTACAGGCCAAGCCCAAGCCTACCATTTGCTGACGATGACAAAAGTTTCCACTTATTGAGTGCTGACTATGTGCCAGAGACACAGCGCTAAGTGCCTTTCCTATTTTATCTCACTTTGATCCCCACAACCACCACAAAGTAGGTATAATTATCTTCAGTTTTCAGGAAGGAACCAGATTCAGAGAGGACAAAATGATTTTGCAAAAGCACCACAGCCAGCGAGGGGCAGGGCCAGAATTTAAACGAAGGTCTTTTGGTCTTCAAAGCCTTTGAGTTCCATGAAGCCATTACTGAATCTTGCCCTTGCCACCAACACCACATCACAGGATCAGAGAGTCTCTTCTTCTCCCGGTATCTATTGAGTGCCTTCTGTATGCAAGGCACAGCACGGGATGGTGGGTACCTGAGAAGTCACATCTAATCAGAGGAAGGACTCAGTCTCTGCTCACCAGCCTCAAAACTTCTGCCATGAGAACCCCCCTGGGGAGAGAACTCTTGTCAACAGACGGCTAAACAATCAGGGGCATCTATGCCTGTGTGTGTCTGTGAGAGACAGAGAGAGAATCAACACCAACCACCTACCACCTCTGCCCCTCCGTGCTCTCTGACATCCATTCAGCCCTCTTGCTTCCTTCTTCCTTCTTCCTCCTCTCTTCATTTACCCCATCTTTCCTTTCTTACTGCTGTTTTTCTTCACAACAAGAAAATGCTGCTAAGTCTATATTCCCCCACCCCACCCGCTTTCTCTCTCTCTCTCTCTCTCTCTCTCTCTCTCTCTCTCATGCCTGCCAGCTTTCAAATTTAACTCTGATCCCAGAGGCTGGAATCTCTTCCTCCTCCAGGAAACCTCCTCCCCTCTGCTAGTCACAGGGGCCAGGGCAGGCAGACTCGGCAAGAGCCCCACAGCACAGTTCCGCCAGGTCCAGGGGCCGCGTTAGGGAAAAGCATCCCACACCTGGTTCACGCTCAAGCAGCTCATCCCAATGAGTGGACATAAGGTGTGAACACACTAAGTCAGCACCCCCAAACACCTCACTCTTAGGTCCCTATCAACACTCCCAAAGACACGAGTGTCCCTGCCCAGGGGGCCCTAATCCAGGTAGACTACATGTTTCTCTACCTCACCGTTCTCTCGGAACCTCCAAGTTCTTTACCAACTGAAAGAATTTACCAAGAAAGAGGAAAATCATGATCCCTGGCCAGTCATGAGGAAGGACCCAGAGAGCTAAGTCACCTTCCTGGGAGGCACCCGTGAGACAGAGACTCGACCTCCCTCCCAGTCAACGCCCACCCGGCCGCGCCCCCTCAGCCTTTGCCTTCGGCTGCTTGCAAAGATCACTGTCTCCCTCTCAGGCACCTGTCACTTGGCAGGGACCTACAATACCTCCAAACATGGGAGCCAACCCAGGTGACAACCCCAAACCTAATCTCCAGGGCCCCTCTGCCACCTACTTGGCACGCAGAAAGGTCAGCTTCTTCCTCAGGGAGGAGATGTGGCAGTGACACGCCTGCTTTATAGCTGTGCTGCATGAGACCGTCTCGGAGCGCAGACTCTGCACCATGCTGGGCTCAGGGGAGGGCCGGCCACATGGCAGCTGGGACCTCAGGGGCCGGGGGCTCGCTCTGCAGCCACCTGGACTCGCTGCCTCTGCGGCTACCCCAGCTGTCGACTCTGGGCTCCTGCACATAAGCTCCCCTCTCCCTGCTGTTGCATTCAAAACACAGGCAGGTGGAGGGCCCAGGATGGGCGAGCCTGGGGTCCCGTGTTACCGGGATCCCCTCTGCCTTCGGCCCAAGCCACGGCTCCAAACGGAGCCCTCCTCCATCTTTCAACATCTGGCAGCGCTCTGGGCACCTGGTGAGTTTCCTCTCCTCCTTCGTCCTCAGACAAGGAGGATGGAGCTGTACCTGCATGTGATGTCAGCTGGTGGCGCTGGCGGGAGGGGGAGGGACAGTGGGCGCTGCTCCCAGAGGGTTTGCAACTTGGCTCCTTCCTCCCAGAGGGTTTGCAACTTGGCTCCTTCCTCACGGCGAGGGATCACCTGAGTGTCCACGGGGCCATGGGGAATTCAGTGGCCAGGCAGGCAGATGGAGCTAGAGTGCTCTGGAAATATGCTATTGGGGACAATTTCTGGGATAGAATAAGCAGACTGGAAAACACTTCCCCTTCTAATAGGAAACTATCTGTCCCAGTGGCTAGGCCTCAGTTGGAAGCGATGGGCCTACACTCTAGCCTGGCTGCAACTCCTGAAGCTTAGCCCGTGACCTCAACTGACAAGACCCTGGTTTTTCCATTCGTTCATTCCTGAATTCCACAAGCAATCGCTGAGCACTTACTCTGCGCTGGACACAAGAGAGGCAGATTCTGTCCTCCAGGGTCTCATCGGCTAGTGGGGAGACAGAAGTAAATCAAAGAGCACCCACGATGGCAGGTGCTGCGACAGAATTAACCACAGCCTGTGCCTGCAAAGTGGGTGCGATAAGACTCTCTCCCTGGCCCCAACTGGAAGAAATGAGGTGAGCTCTAGCAAGATGTGAATGAATGTCTTTTAAGGTAGTCGGAGGAAAGGTGATTTTTTAAAAAGTCCCCAAATTAATTATATCCAAACTTCATCCTAGTCCCCTTCCACTTTCCTTGATCTTAGGAGATGACCTCATTTCCTGTCACACAGAGAATAGATCCTGCTGCTACTAACCTCCTCGCCCGCCCACCACGCCACCTATGAACTCACCTGCGTCCACATCCATTATCGCCTATCCCAGGGTAATCCTTTCACCTGTGATCTGGATCTATCTTTCCTTGCCTCCTCTGAAACCTTGCTTCCTTCCCTTTCAATGGGGGCACCGCTGAGACGAGCAAGGTGGAATCCTAGGACTCAACCATGAAGTCCTCTTTTTCCTCACACCCAGGTATATCCAATTCATCACCAAGGCCTGGAGATTTATCTCCTAAGTGTACCTTGAATTTATCTACTTTTTTTCACTGTCACCATCCTAAGTCCAAGATACCAATATCCTTAGCTTGGACTACAGTAATAGCCTCCTGACACCTCGGCATCCCATCCAGAGCAGCCTCCATCCTTTCCCCACATTGCAATGTGAACAACCTTTTCATATGCAAAGCCGATCCTGTCATCTCCCTTCCCAAAGACCTTCTTGGCTTCCTGATACTCTAAAATAAAGCCCCTAGTCCTTGTCACCGCCAACCCAGCACCTGCCTCATCTTGCCCATGTCGTCTCCTCTGTCTCACCTGACCTTAGCCCAAGCATTGCACTCTTGCCCCCAGCCCTCTGGCCAGGTCCGATCTCTTTGATACACTTTTTCCTTTAATGCATATATCCAAGCTTGCATTTTCTCAACTGTATTAATACTCTCTCCTCAATAAGACTGGGAACCCCAATACACAGTGCATAATTGATTAGTTTGTTGAATGAACAAATGAATGAATGAATTTATCCTCTGAAATTCTCAGCCTTGAGCTATCAGTTTTTACCTCAGAGATTGTAACAAAGTGCTTATGTCTCTCCATGTTAAAACAAGAATTCTCCCCAATCACCCCGGCCTTTTCCTCTAGGTATCATCCCTATTTCTTCTCTTCCCAGGAAAACTTCTAGAACGAGACTGCCATGTGCGGTCTCTTCTCCCTCTCTTTGCATACACTCTTCTAAAACTGCTCCCTGGTTGCTACCAGCGACCTCCAGATTGCCACTGCAGAGGACACTTGGGTCCTTATCTTACCTATTTCTACCTCTTTGGGCTAGTCTTTCTTGCTCCTATAATACCGTCTCCTAGTCATCCTGGCTTCAATGGGCAGGATGACGTTAAATTCTTCTTTCCTTTGTCTTCTACTTAAACTTTGCTAATTCTAAGACTCTTGCCTCAACTACATTCTCACTGCCTTGCTCTTCCATAGTAGTCAGTGCCAAACAAGTACTTTCAACCCTGTTACCTGAGCATTAGAGGTACAGCCAGCTGCCTAGTGTATCTCTCCACTCGCACACTCCGTGGGTAGTTCACACTCTACTGTCTAAATTAAACTCGCTAGCACCCTTGGTCTTCAAATCCTTCCTCCTTTACCCAATATGCTAATGATAATAACAATAACAGCAAGCACACATACACTAGCCACCAGGCAGGCACTATTTCTATTCTAATCATTACACACACACACACACACACACACACACACACACAACACATTCAATCCTCTCAGAAACCCTGTGAGATATGAACTATTATTATACCCATTGCATAGATGAGAAGAGTGAGGTAAGGAGGTGAAGTGAGCTTCCCAGATCACACAGCATGTGGTGGAACCACAATCGTAGTCCAGGCAGGCATTCAGCCTCTAGATTATGCTGCCTTTTATCGCTGCCCCAGTGGAAACCTTAGGTTCACACTAGACAACCTGCCCAACCCAGATATAAGTCCTGTCCAATCTACTTCCAAATACCTTTGATGGGTTCCTCCTTTTCTGTCCTCACTACCATAATTCAGAAATATGCCCATGTGGTCAGTCTCAGCTTAAATGTTTTCATGTGAGTAAGCCTTCCCTGCCACCCAACTTGGAGCAGACCCAAGCCTTGGCCTACTCAATCATCCTTTCTCATTTTCCTCATAGCATTTATTACCCCAGATGTTTGCTTATTTGTTTACTGTCTATCTCCCCTTGCTAGAAAGCAAGCACCGTAACAGGAGACACTGGCCATCTTGTTCATACAGCCATACCCCCAACACTTACAAGTAGCTAGCATGTAGTACATGCTCAATAAATACTCATTGAGCAAGAGAATGAATGGGGAAACTATTACCACAGTTTCCTTCTTTGTCTACTGTTTCCAGTCTTTGTCCCTAAAATCCATCTCCCTCAGTGGGACCGATGTGATTTTTCTCACAAGAATATCTGCAGTGACCTGGTGCTACAGATGAATGTTTGTGCCCCCACACCCAAATGAGTATGTTGACCTCCTAACCTCCAATGCAATGGTATTAAGAGGTGGGGCCTTTGGGAGGTGCTTAGGTTGTGAGAGTGGAGCCCTCTTGAATGGCATCAGTGCCTCTGTAAGGGGCTGGAGAGACCAGAGTTCTCCTTTTTGCCGTATGAGGACACAGCGAGAAGAAGACAGTCCATCTATGAAGAAAACAGCCTTCGCCAGACACCAAATCTGCCCGCACCTTGATCTTAGACTTCTCAGCCTCCAGGACTGAGAGAAATAAATTTCTGTTGTGTATAAGATACTCAGTCCGTGGCATTCAGTTACAGCAGCCCGAAGACACCCAGGCACCCCCTTTCTCAACATCGCTCCGAAGTTTCCTATCAATAAAGAACACCCATGCCCTGTCACACAGCAAGATGTGGCACAATCAGGCCCCTGCCTACCTGTCCAAAAATCATTTCTGGCCACGTGCTGGCTACCGCCCTCTGCTAGGACATGATGCTGCAGCAACGCTGAAGTATTTGTAGTTCCTGAACATGCCAAGCTTTCTCCCGCCTCCATCCTCATGTACATCGTGTTCCCTCGCCTGGGAATGCTGTCCATGTGACAGACTCCTACTCCTTTTGCAGCTCTCAGCTGAAGCACAGCCCCCTCTGTGGAGTTTTCTAGATACCCTCAGCCCAAGCAGAATAGTTGTGTTGCTCTTGGGCAAGTTCCTTCACTCCACTGAGCCTCAGTTTCCTAAACTCTAATATGAAGATAGTGACATTGGCTTGATAGTGCTGTTGAGAGGATTATATTTAAAATGTATGTAAGACTCGTTGCACAGGGTTAGACACATTGTAAGTACTTAGCAATCAATTTATTTAGTTTTATTTCCTTATACATAATTTCATGTCAATTATAACATTGTATTATACTTTTTCATTTGCAGCTATCTCACCATAAGACAATAAGGTTCTTGAGGGGAAATACCATGCCTTAATGTATTTAACTTTAGTGTCCATATCTTACATTTACAGGCATTTAATATGCTACACTTTCTTTCTCTTTGCTTCTTCAAGGACAGAAGCGTGTAGATCTGCTAAGAAACTCAGAGTAAAATCTCATCATAGACAAAATCATCAGAGTACGAGCAACTACAATTTATTAAGCACCTACTAAGTGCAAGGTACTTTACAACTAATAAATGTTATCTCATTTATTCTTTTTTTTTTTTTTTGAGACAGAGTCTCGCTCTGTTGCCCGGGCTACAGTGCCGTGGCGTCAGCCTAGCTCACAGCAACCTCAAACTCCTGGGCTCAAGCGATCCTTCTGTCTCAGCCTCCCAAGTAGCTGGGACTACAGGCATGTGCCACTATGCCCGGCTAATTTTTTATATATATATTTTTAGTTGTCTAGATCATTTCTTTCTATTTTTTTAGTAGAGACGGGGTCTCGCTCTTGCTCAGGCTGGTCTCGAACTCCTGACCTTGAGCGATCCACCCGCCTCGGCCTCCCAGAGTACTAAGATTACAGGCATGAGCCACCCCGCCCGGCCTGTTATATCATTTATTCTTTACAAGAAAATGCAATGGACAATAAACCTATGAATGAGGAAACTAAGATTGAGTAAAGCTAAGTAAATTGCTTTCAAAAATGCACAATTATTAATATTAATTAATATTAATAAGAAGAAGCAAAGAAGGTACTCGAAACTGGGTCCATCTGGCTCTAAGGCATTCACTCTTTCCAATACAGCACAGTGCCCACCAGCAGCCAGTGAGCCTCCATCACCTTGTGGCCTGGGCTCTAGCTGGCTCCCCTGTATTGGGCAGACATGTCTCACAGAGGTTTGTGTACACACACCTGCAGGAGAAGGACCCCACTGGCTAAGAAGAGAAGACTACATTCGGGAAGGCCACGGTGAACACACAGCAGTGCCGAGGTTCAGAGGTGGGGGCAGGGGCCGAGGTCCCCAGGGACTGCCACAGGACACATACTTCTGACCACAGTCTCTCCGTTCCTCATACTGCCCAAAGTGAGCCGATGCAAAACAACACCCACGTCCACCACGAAAGAGCTTAGGAGACTAAGATTAGGCCAGATGGGGAGAAAGGACCAGGAAGGAAATCCAGTGGGTTTTTCTGGGCAGAAGTTTAGATGGGAGAACCTTTGTAACGTTTCATTTGGTGGGAAGAGTGAGTGGTCAGAGAAGGAGCTAGAATATGATTATATCAAGGTAGTGTCCCAAATATCGAACAAAAGGCAGAGCTTTCTCTCTAGTGAGCAAGCGGCCATGTCCTTGGGAAAATCGTATTAGGGAATATACAATTCAGCACTTACTCATCTCCTCCAGGAATGCTCCGAGCAGCAGAGATAACATAAGGTGAGTTGAGAGGTTGTCAATCATAGAACTGATAGAAGAAGAGCAACCAGACACAGCATGATCAGAAATGACCAGGGAAGGGAGTTGTGCCAGGGGCCTCCATGGCCCCTTCCAATTTTGAGAGTATGATTATTAAAATACAGAAAGCCTTGCAAGGAGACTGTAGGCTTCTCTAGGGACTGAGGGAACTGCCATCAGATCATAACTGATTAAGCATCTTAACAAGAATGATTAGTCTTTTTGCCCCTTGGGGCCCCCTGTCTCCATATACACTTAGTCTAAATTGAGCTGAACTGCTAATTTTGGTTAATAATGGGCACAAAACAGAACTAGGGCAGAACTCACAAGATTTTATAATCTAAAGAAATAATGATTGGAGGTTCCCTCCTCTCATCTAGGACGGAATCCCTTTTAATCCACCACTGAGCATTCGTTTGAACACTTCTACGGAGGGCACAGTTCATTACAGTCGTCCCCTTTTATCTGCCGTTTCACTCCCACGGTTTCAGGTACCCACAGTCAACTGTGGTCAGAAAATATTAAATGAAAAAATTCCAGAAGTAAGTTTTAAATTGCATGCTATTTTGAGTAGCATGATAAATCATCCCTTTGTCAGGCACGTCCACACTGCATACCCTCGCCACCTGTTAATCACCGAGTAGCATCTTGGTTATCAGTTAGGAAAAACAGTGTATACAGTTCAGTACTATCCTCAGCTTCAGGTAATCAGTGGGGGTCTTGGGACGTATCCCCCGTGGGTAAGGAAGGGCTGCTGCACTTTGCAAGGCCCATTCCATGGCAGTACAGCTCTAATCACAGAAAAGCCCTTCCTTATCCTGAGCCACAATCCTTCTGGCTATAACTTCTACCCCTCTAGCTCCCTTTCTTCAGCTTTCAGATATTTAAAAAGTGCCGTCATACTCACTTAAATCTCCTCTTTTCCAGGCTCTCCTTCAACCACCCTGAAATCATGTAGTTATCATCCTGACCATTCTTTTCTGGTCTCTAACGTATCAATGGCCTGAAAAAGGGTAAAAATGTTTTCTGTCTCTCTAAAACCTCCCCCATTCTTTTTGGAAATTAAAAACTGCATCCCTGCCTCAGGCCAGTGGTCAGAGGGGAAGGGGAGTGTCCTTTGTTCTTTATACAACAGGAGATGGCTCAAGGGAATTGTCCAGGCGGTGGTCATGACAGTGTCTTAGCCAAGGATGGGATGAATGAGAACCATCAACTATAGTTTAACAGCAATAGCCTGACACTGAAAACGTCCCCTTTAAAAGCCCGACATTTCTGCTCGGAGACAGGACGCTGGTACTTTAAAAAGGGAGTCTACCAACCTCCTCATTTGCTGGCAAATTAATAAACTTTCCTCCTCCTCATACCACTTGTCCTCATTCTTCTGATGCAGGCTTGGGGACAAGCGCTGAACTTTTGGTAACATCAATACCTATTTCCAAAGAACTGGACATAACATGCCAGGTACGATGAAACCAGTACAGACTACAGCAAGACCCCCTTTATTTAAAATCCATACACCATCCTTCAGTTAGTGAATTCAAAACTTTCAACGGTAGCTGTGTATATTAGCTCATATCTGGCTGGCAAATAAAACCGTCACATTCTTTTTCATATGAAATCCTGTCGAATTACATTCTCTATGGCAACCCTACACTTAAGAAATGAATCCTTTCTTTTTGTTGTTGGTTTTCTGTTTTTGTTTTCTTGGTTATTTTTTTTCGTTTGTTTGTTTCATTTTTTTGTTTTTTGTTTTTTTTTTTGAGACAGGGTCTTGCTCCATTGCCCACGCTAGAGTGCTGTGACATCATTGTAGCCCACTGCAACTTCAAACTCCTGGGCTCAAGCAATCCTCCTGTCTCAGCCTCCAGAGTAGCTAGGACTACAGCCAAGCACCACCATGCCAGGCTATATTTTTCTATTTTTTTGTAGAGACGGGGTCTTGCTCTTGTTCAGGCTGGTCTTGAACCCCTGGCCTCAAGTGATCCTCCCACCTCGGACTCCCAGAGTATTAGAATTACAGGCAAGAGCCACCATGCCTGATCTATTTTTTAATATAAATACATAACATCACTGTTCCTGTTTTTTTAAAAAAAAATCTCCTTGGTGTCCATCCATTGTTCTATTTGAAATAAATCTTGATTCTATCATCCTTGGTGGTCTCTATTACCCCTCAGCTAAGGGTCCACTGTATGTTTGACAAATGTAGGAAAAGCACCTTCTGCTTTTTCATCCAGCTTGTAAACAGAGCTAGACCAAAAGCAGAGCCTCTGCAGAGGCCAACTAAGACCTGCTTTTAGTTCACATCAATACAGTCAACCTGCAGGCAAAGAAGGTCAACTTGCTACCACAAACCTATGGCTTATGAACTAAAATAAAATCTTAAGCGTGCCCGCCCCCAGCTGACTGAATCAAGCCCCTCTTGGCCAAGGGGATACCCTAAAACTGAGTTACTGGCTATGAGAAGGGAGGTCAGACACACCTCGTCTTGCCCCCTCCCTTCCTGTAGATATCCTTTGTAACTGATTAACAGGCCTAAGGACATGCAAGAGAAACCTGCAGGTCCTCAATTTACCCAACAAATCACTTGAGTCTGGGTATATGGCTGGAGGCTTGTCTCTGATTAATAGACTTCCTCATCTTAACTTAAAACATTCCAAGCCTTTACACAAAGCTTCATTTCTATAACCAAGCACAAATTAAAGAGTCTTTAAACCCACTTATAACCTGTAAGCACCCCCCACTTCGAGATGTCCCACCTTTTCGGGCCAAACCAACGTTCGCCTTCCATGTACCGATTTATGACTTTACGTGTAATTCCTGTCTCCCTGAAATGTATAAAACCAAACTGTAACCCAACCACAGTCAGTCCACTTGCTCAAGGCTTCCTGGGCGTGGATCCAAGCCATGGTCTTCAAATTTGGCGGAGAATAAACCTCTTTAAGTTATCTTACAGAATTTCGCTTCTTTCCCGTTGACATTCTCTGTCCGCCATTCACAGGCAGCGCGCTAAGCTGACGCCGGCTGGCCCTCCTGTCCTGAGCACTTAGCTAGTTTGATCTCGAATCCTCAGCCGAACATCGAGGAGCCTCCATATTCTCCTCGCATCCTACACGTCCAACCTCGTTCTTCATTAACCTCTAACACATACGACACGTTCCACTCTCTGCTGCCAAACCATGCCCCGCACGCTATCCTGGGCCACGCAGCTTCCTCAGGCACAAAATACCCTTTTGCTCCTGATCCACACTGTACCCAGCCTACGGGGCGTGACTCAAGTCCTAAGCCTGCCACAAAGTCTTCCCAGCAGGTTTGGTTTGCCAAATGTTGACTTCTCCCCTTGCTGAACACCAATCCGCCCCTCGAAGTTGCTCCCTTTCCAATACCTTGCCTTTCTACGCAGCCTTCGAGCAGCACAAAGTCTGAGGCCCTCCCGCTCCCCTCCAATTTTCCACGGTCCTCACACAGGGCAGAAGCACAGTCGTACTCCGACACTCCCCCCAGCCCGTGTCCTCCGCTCCCATCCTCCCCGCCCTCATTTGACCTTACCCTTCTTCCCGCGCTCGAGGACTCAGGAACCTGCTGGAATCATCGTCGTGGCTGCTCTGCTGGCTGCTCTGCTGGCTGCTGAGGAAAGACACAGGATATGAACCGTTTAACGTTCAGCTTCTTTCCCAACCCTGGGGGAGGTCATTCAGACTGCAGACTTCAACCAGACGAAGAAATGCGGTTACAAAATATTAAAGACACAAGTTCCTTCAAGTAAGTTCAGCATGAAGAGTACACTGTGAGACAATGGCTGTCCGAGTTGACACAAACCTGGTGAGAACCCCACCCAGCACACCTCGGGACTGCTGCCAAAACAGGAGAGCAAGACCTGCACCTGTTACCATGCTCCCTCCTGGCTGTGTATACCTCAAAGAGCAAACGCCTCCTCTACCGGGTCCTCATCATCTCTAGGACTTAATCCCCTTGTGCCTCAACCCACTGGACACTCTCGAAGAGCCGGTGCCGCTGAGAGGAGAGGGTTTAGGAAGGTGTGGGAGGAGGGGTAATCGCAGTGGAACAAAAGACTGCATGGGGTCAGGTGTCACCTGGTCTGCTTCTCTGCCTCCAGGGAAAGCTGAGGGTGAAGAGAAGGATAAAAGGAAGAATTCAGGAGAATCCCTCCAATCCCAAAGCCCTGGAGGCAAGACGATGTCGAAGCTTCAGTTCACAGAGTTCTGGAAAGAGGCCACCCCTGGTGGTGATGTGGAATACAACTGCCTTTCCTCTTACTCCAGAGAAAGAAAAGCTGTTCAGATACCTTGTAACAGTAACTGCTCATAAAGCTAGCTGGCGAACACATAGTTTTTATTAATTAATAATTAGTAGCTCCTCCAGGCATCTGATCTGGAGTCTGAAAACTACAGCCCCCAGGCCAGATCTAGAGGTATGTTTTTGTACAGCCCCATGGGCTAAGAAGAGTGGTTGCATTTTTAAATGGCTGAGAGAAAGAAATACAAAAAAGATATTTCACAAAAGGTGGAAATGACATGAAATTCAAATTTCAGTGTCCATCAATAAAGTTTTATTGGAACACAGTCATGTCCATCATTGACACGTTATCTTTGGCTATTTTCCTGCTGCACTGTCAGAGCAGACTAGTTAAGGCAGAGTTGAGTAAGTTAACTAGTGGCACCATTAGGCCCATAAAGCCTGCAATAGTCACCATCTGGACGTTTACAGAAAAGGCAGCTGACCCTGCTGTACATAGGTTCTATTAATAACAAATTCCTATTGCCATAAACGTCACTATAAACAAGGCTACAATATAACCAAAACTGTTTCTTTATTCTGGTAGATTATCGACTGCAATAAGGTGCATTGATCTCTGTAGAGTATATTCTTCAGCCTAGATGCCCAGTAGAATGCAAACTCTGAACAATCTCGTAGAGTAAGTGCTTGCTCCAGTGGCTACATGCTCTCCAAATAACCAAAGCAGCACATGATTTGTGTGTGTGTGTGTGGTTACAGTTATAACCATGTTCTTATGTTCTGTTTTTCCAGCAAGAAATAAGTGACCTGAGAAGAAATTTACATCAAATTTTCAAATATGCACACAAGACACCACATATGCGTGCACACACACACACACACACACACACACACCAGAAACCAGAACAGCACCAGACAGAGAGCCTCCAGCTGTTTGGCACTGGCAAAACTGTGGACACAATCCCTTTCTCTTTCCTTTCCTCTACACAAAGCACATTTTTATGGCTGCTTCACTATGAAGTGGCTACTCACCATTTTCACTTTGCTAGCTCTGATGGACTTGCTTATTAAAAACTCCTCACAACAAAATTTCGCTATAACGTCATCGACCCATGGGGTTTCTTACTTGGGACTGACCTGTTGTATGCATCAAGCACCCTCTTACAGATGATTGGAACTCAGATTCCAAAGCAGACACAGCTCCAGAGGCAAGCACCAAGAAGGGATGTACCAGTCTGCACCACGGGCAGGCAGCACACGTGAGAAGGAGAGGAGGTATCTGGCAGGATTTCAGAAAAATAATTCTGAGATGATATTAGCAAGTTATCCCACTAGATGGCACTGTTGACTTCCAAACCAGAACCACAGCCAAGCAAACGAATCAGAAGCGTCAGGACCCCAGACGCAGGGCCAACCTTCTGGCGCTCCCTCTTGGCCCTCCTTCCCATGGCTTGGGAAACTGTGCAGATGAAAGCAACAGTGGGTCACCTTCAAACTGTTTATTGGCTCTAAATAATTAAGAAATACCAAACTGCATGCCTTCAACAAATATTTACGTAACACTCTCTGTGCACACACGCCAACAAGAGGCAGCATCGAGACGCTGGTGAAGGGTCTATCCTCTAGCATGCTGCCTGGGATCGATCGCGCACCCAAGCTGCTCCACCTCCTTGCTAGCTGCCCGACCCTGAGCAATTTATTTAATGTCACTTTCCTTACCTACAAAATGGAGACAGACGTTAATGATAGTTCTCACCTCGTAAGGCTGTTGTGAGGTTTAAAGAATGAACTTTTTTTGCTTGCACGGTTTGCACTATTGAAAAATTGAGATTGTATAAACCTGGTCAAAAGCTGCAAGATCCTGTAGATGTCAAATTAAATTTTTAAAATAAAAAAAAATAAAGAATGAACATACGTAAATTATGGAGAACAGAACCTGGTACACATTAGCAGCTGTATCAGTGCTAGCTGTCATTACCGCAGGCGAGGCATCACTTTGTGGGGTACGGGGAAAGGAAAGACGTGACTCAGACAAGCATCCAACTCTCACAGTGCTTCCAATCTGGAAAGTGAGAGTCAATATACACAACTACATCTCGAAGCAGAAAATGATAACTTTCACAAGTACATAGTAAACACTATGGGAATAGAGAATAAAGCAAGCTCACGTCCTTCTGGGGCCAGTAAGAGAAGACTGTCTTGAAACAAGATTTTTGCGCTGACACTTAAAATTGGGTAGATTCAGAACGAGCAAAAATGAGAAGAATGGCATTCTAGTTCAGTTCCGTTTACCACTTTGCACATACCGGGTACTGCACTAAGAGATGGGGGTATAAGGATGATCATGACACAGTTTCTCCAGCAGAGAACCCCCGTCTAGGACACACGAGTATTCGCTGTGCCCTGCAATGCAGCAACTGCAGGAAGATGGATACGACGCAGACGGTGGCCACCTCGTTGCAAAGTTTCAGGGAACACACCAGAGAGGCGAACACTGAGCTGGAAGGACTGTAGATAAATCTATGGTGGCAACAGGCATAGTGTATATATGATCTTTTCTCCTCCAGTGCACCCAGGGGAGGCCTGGTCCTCTCTCCTCTCACGTTTTGAACTTATTTTTCAGCAGTCTTAAATAAGTTAAACGGACACCAACCACTCCTCTACTCAGTCCCATGGAATCATATCATTGAGCAGAATTTCCAGAGATTCAGACATTGCCTCACATTCTCATATACACCCTTTCAGTTCTTCTCTCACATGAGCTTTTTCAAATGATACAGGCCACCTGGACTCTGAGCAATCATACTGCTCCCTAAATAAATCTGCCAGTCTTCCACGGCCACAGTAGGGTGTTTATAAAGGAGCATGGAATGCTACAAGCTCAGGGGCCACATCCCCATCCACTCCACGCCTTGGTGGGCCTTGGTGGGTTCAGTCTGGGGCTTAAGGGAGTTGAAAAGAAGTTGGAGAAAGTCCAGCAGAGGGCACTAACAGACGAAATGTCTGTTAGAAAGCCTGAAAAAGAAATTCTAAATAAGGATTTGGAATGAATTTGCCTGGGCACCAGATAACTGAAAGATGGCTTAACATTGCAAGGAAGGGAATTTGTATAAAGCAACAAACAGCTAGACAATGCACTAGGATCCCTCCTGTTGTAGATTCAAGCCTCAGATAAAAATCACTGTATAAATTAAATGTTGGAACACGAGATAGACCATGTTACTAAATAAGGTGGGGAAGCTCTACCTAAAATTCTGGAATATTCCTGAGGGAAACCAGCTGAAGCAGAATGCTGGTTTTGTTCTCCACCAGCAAGCCAGTGCAGGAGCTTATCCTAGAAGGTCACAATAATATCGGCTACACTGGGAAGAGTGGGGGAAAATCCATGGTAATGTGAGTCAAAGCACGCTCCGGAAGGCAGAAATTCACTAGGCTGTGACCAGGAAGCTCCGCAATGCAGGCTGGGCAAACTCTCGCAATTCCAGTGATCTCCCTTCCTCCTTCCCCCTACCCAGGACAGGTGCAAAAAGTACAAGCTAAATCCATAAGCCACCGGGAATTGTCATTGTGCTCTCTGCAAGGCACAGCTTTACTGCTAGAAAGACAGAATGCAGCAACCTTTCTGAGCAGGTGCATCCTAAGTAGAAACACCTCTTTCTCTTCCAGGCAACACTAAAGGGGTCATAGCCTCTGAAGCCCAGAAAGAGTTTTGAGAGATTCAGGTGGTCCCAAGCAGTCAGGGCTGTGTGACAGCTGTAATTCAGCATTTCCGGAGCTGGAAATGCTAATTAATGGAAACCGTATGTTTACCCATACTAAGGCTTCGTAGACTAACATATCAAATTTCTTTGCTTTTGGCTGCAATTGCGGCCATCTAGCCTGTTATCTCAGGCTGTTAGCGCCAATTATCTCATGCTAATTGGAAGTTTCAAAAGGCTCCAAGTGGCAGTTATAGATGTCTTTGATTAATGAAAATAGGGAAATAAATTATTTTAAGCAGTGATGTAGTAGAAATAGCATAGAGGCAGACAAACCTAGGTTTGCCCCTGGTTTTGTTTCCTATTGGCCCTACAACCTTGACCAAGTCACTTATCCTCTCAGCCTATTCTCGAAAAATAGGAACTTACTGTGATTACTCACAACCTAATCTTTAATTTATAGAACTTCATTGAGAACTAAGTTGTGAATAATCCAATCATAGTATCCAAGCTCAGGATCTGGAGTCAGGAAGAGGCACATTCTAGTCCTGACTCTGCCACTTAGCAGTGGGTGATTGGGCAAATTATTTAACTTATATATTTTTTTGAAACAGGGTCTCACTTTGCCAACCTAGCTAGAGTGCAGTGGTCTCATCACAGCTCACTGCAGCCTCAAATTCCTGGGCTCAAGAGATCCTCCCATCTCAGCCTCCCGAGCAGTGGCACTACAGGCACGCACCACCATGTCCAGCTAATTTTTCTATTTTTTTGTAGAGATGGGTCTGGCTCTTGCTCAGGCTGGTTTCGAACTCCTGGGCTCAAGCAATCCTCCCAGCTCGGCCTCTCAAAAGTGCTGGGATTATAAGCATGACCCACAGTGCCTGGCATCCAAATTACTGAACTTTTCTAAGTGTCAGATGTAGGTAACAACACATGCCTTAAAAGACTGCAGGGAGGATTAGAAATGGTAGAAATCATCTGTGGCAAGTGTCAAGGGCAGTATCTGGCCCTTGGTAAGTGGTCCATAAATGGCAGATATCAACTGTACTTGATAATCACAGTTAGTTTGGCAGATGAATCTCTTGAAACGTCTAATGCATGGGAAGACGATAACAGAAGAGACCCTAAGCCTAAAAAACAGGGCCACACCAGCCCTGACAGAAGAGACGGCTGGGTTTTCATGCTGAATTATTTCCCCGTGTAAATGACGCTGGCATTTACAATTTCGGTTTGAGTAGGAAAGGTGTATGGGGGAAGAGAAAAGAGGTAGCAAAGCAACAGTGAAGAAAGGAGAATAGTTTCTGTTTGTCACCTGGCAAGCAGATGTGGGAAAATCTAATAATAGAAAGTAAGTAAACAGATGTGATTGGGGTAGTGCCCAGGACTGCCAACGCCGTACACAACATACCTCAATATTCTCAAATAATACTTAGAAAACAACACACTCCAGGTGAAAATTGAGAATTTGTCCACCAATTAGCAGGTTTGCTTCTGCTTAGTGGCTCCTGTGGGAACGTGTGGCGAGGTGGGTAGCCAGCTGGTCAAAGATTCGGGGATTCGGAATCCAGCTAAATATCTCCCTAACTCATTACAACTCACAAATACTCTTCGATTTAATAGTTCTTTCACCCCTAAACACGCCCA